>ML879108.1:5617-17008 GCA_009831015.1 Picea engelmannii
TAGGGGATTCAATGTGTCTTCATAGCAAGTTTGCATTACAAATGGACATCACAGAAACTTCAGATCATACCTTCCCACTAATAAATATTTAATTTAGTAGAAACTTGGTTTTTCTTGGATACATTGTTTAGTAGGCACTTTATTATTATTGGATACATTGGATACCTTCCCACTTCCTATAGTTGTTCCATTTTAATACGTAAGTTCCTCCCAGTCTCATATCTATATCACTTTTCCAGCCCAAAATCCATATGTCCTTCATGTCCCTATCATATGCATCAGCTATAAGGAACACCTGTCTTTCTTGTAGTTTCCCAATGAGCTCCTCGGACAGGTTGAAACAACTTTGTGACCCACCCAAGGGTATTTACTTGTAAGCACTCTGACTGCACCAACTAAGGATGACCAAACTTATTTTCCAAGAAATAAATAGTACTTTTAGGTAATAGAACTTCACTAGGGAGTTATTTGGGCTACTATGGCTTCTGTCAATAGAGCCCATTTCATCAAGGACGTGGTTAATATAAGAAGGCTTAGAATTCTTATTAAAACATATAAGAAAAATAAGGAGCAGGGGTTTCAATGTGTCTTCATAGAAAGTTTGCCTTACAAATTGAACGGTCCAGATTGACTATGAAATTATAATATTTTACAAGGTAATTTTTCCCGATATTTCACTTCGGGAGAACTTACCCCGAATCCCCCACTAGGGGGGGCTAAAACAATTTTCCCCTAGACCCCCCTGATGAAAGTTGTGGGGGGGCCAAGCCCCCCCACACCCCCCGTTATGGAATGGGGTCCAAGCATGGCTGAAAAAAAACTCTAAATTGCGAGGATAATCAAGCTCCACAACCAACACATATGATATTTTTTGTTCATTGTTTCATGTCCTATTCTTCCTACAGATCTTGATTTCTTAATCCTTTTCTACTTGTCCCATCACCATCATATTCAAAATATTCATCATCGTCATCATAATCTAAGTTTTAAGAAATTTCATTACTTTTCTAGGGCCTTCTTCTTGGGCTAGTGCTAGCAGGGAAATCCCCCCTTTAACTACACCAGAGTTTAAGATGTAGACAGAGTGAATGACCATCTAAAATTTAATCAATTCTCTACTCTACCCCAAACATACCCAAAAAAACAAAAAGAAAGAAATAAAAGAAGAGATCAGGTAATTGTACCTTTGATCCCACATCTAGTGATGATCTCCTCAAGCTTGGTAGTTCCAATGACTGCACGTCTCCTCCCAAGGTTGACCTGCATCCAAACATAGGAAAAAAAGGACTACAAGAATGCTATTCTATTTATGAGTTAGGATTTGACATCAAATGTTAAGTATAATTCAATGGAAATACACAAAAAATCATCATTTGGGTTAGGAAAATGTAATTATTTTATTCATCATACAAAGAATGAAAATTACAATCTGTGTCGGCCACCATTCCGCAAACCTGGTCCGGGCTCCTCTTTACCATGATCCAAGTTCACCTTTAATTGACTTCTTCTCTCAATATTATGATCACTTCAAGGAAAGGAATGGATTAAATGGAGGAAGAAGGGGCTGATGAGGGAAAGCTGAGCCAATATCTCACAAAAGGTAGAAAAATCTTGGGCAAGGAGGGGAAGTGAAATTGAGCAGAATTTCATTGTTCTTATACTTGGATGTGAAATGAGACCCCAACACATCCTTTTATATGACAAAAGGATGGTTATTCAGTTGGGTGATGTGATATAGCAGGTGGATTAGTTGGGAAACTTCCAATAGCCCGTGAATTTCAATGAATTCCTTGCAAATTTTTAATTTTTGCAACTTTTGCAAGTATACATGTGTTTTTTAGTGTGAAGAAAGTGTATGTACACGGGTTGTAGTGGTGAAGAAAGTGTATGTATGCAGTCTCTAATTGTGCAGGGCACATACATATTCTAAAAAATGGTTTTTTAAGAAGAGCTTCTCAGCAGTTCTTTGGGAAAATATGCAAGTAAGAGGGCCAAGGCCATGTATGTATGAGTAGGGAATTTTATGGATATAACAGATGCCCCCTAATGTGTGAGGTCAGAAGAGAAACTGGTGGCTGAAATACATTACAATATCTTTACCAATGTATGAAATCGAGTGAGCCCGGTACCATAGTTCGGGAGGTGCCATCTGCAAAACAACAATTGTCTCTCCGATGTAGGCATACCCATGCTCGGGATGAACTAAATCATGGTTTCCAATCAAATACACTGCAAATCCATGTCATATAACTAT
The DNA here is from genome assembly GCA_009831015.1 of Picea engelmannii. NCBI lineage: Eukaryota > Viridiplantae > Streptophyta > Pinopsida > Pinales > Pinaceae > Picea > Picea engelmannii. Next base: position 7,872 of record ML879108.1, read on the forward strand.
ATAAAGTGTAGTCGCGAGCAATACAAAATGGATCTACATCTCAAAATCAGTCAAAGATATACAAGTATAGTATTCATCTTTAAGAAGCTAGTGATGCCTGATGGCTAGAAATGAAGTCTTCATAGCTCAAGAAACAACTTCAATATCTTAAAATATTAGGTAGGAGTATAATGGGAGTGTATAAATCCCTACCCTAAGGTCTTCGATGACTCATTGGGAAAATACATGAGGATCTCTATGATCTGGCAGAGAACTTCTTCGATTTTGAATCTAGACTTGACTAGACTCTCGGGATGGTCGACTCATGGAAGTCAAGAGACAAACTGCAGAAAGGCCAACTCAGGTTGAGTGAAACTTCCATTGGAAAAAATCACGAAAGATGATCAGACTCAGGCAGCATGACATTGACATAATTTTCTGATGCAGGAGGCAACACAAACTCTCCATGTGTTTGGAAGAGTAACCAAATGGAGGAGGACATAGCTCTATGTAGCAATAACAACTTCCTAAGGTCATACTAGATCCAAATTCTTGATGAACAAACAGAAGTATGTTCTTTGGACAAGGGCGACTCTCTGTGCTGCTGAAAAAAGAATAAATATTTCCTGTCCCCTCTTTTTGGAATGTTTGATTTTTTTTTTCTTTTTCAATTTTTAAAGAGCTTGAAAAATAATAAAAGAATGTTGTGTTACAAAGGAGGAATGAGTGTCATGAGAAATCATACTAGTTCGAAGTGCAAGGAACATACTAATGCTTAGAGAAAGTAGGCATGTGCAGGAAAAGGACACTCGAGGAAAATTCCTTCATGCGTCAAGGTGTCAGGTCGCAAAGGAAAAAAGTGCTACAAGGCTTGATTATAAGGCATGCTTCAAAGGTTCAGTTGAGAGAAACATGGAGCCGACATTAGACCAAATACGCAAATATGCAAATGTGATTAAGCAAGACACAATGATACCACTTCCATGTAATTTTAACAATCCCAGAGAAGGTAAGCTCAGTAGTTTTTTCATGTTTAGAGAGTCTGAAAAAATGTAAAATAAGACTTCAGGGAGTGCCTTTTTCGAAGACAATCTAGTCGGTTCAAAAAAGGGTTAAACTTGCACCGAAAATATGTCTATTCAAAACCATTTTAACGAGTGTGACAAAGACAAGATCACTCGACAATATTTACAATTTTAAGGAGTCTGAAAAGAGATTAACTATGGACTCGCATCCTTTTTCTGAGTTTACTCTCCTTAGCCCGAAAAATTATAAAAGTAACTGAGGACTCAGGAGAACTCTCCCGATGAGACAAATCTCCCGAGGCATGCCTTTTTCTGTTATAATATACAAGCTAGAAAAAGGGTTAAACTCATGCCAGTGGATGTTCTTCTGGACCAATTTAACGAGTGTGAAGGAACAAGGTGACTCGACGATATTTTCAATTTTAGGGAGTCTAAAAAGAGATTAACTATGGACTCCGGGGGGGGTTCCTTTTTCGTAAGTAATCTCCAAGGCTCGAAAAAGGCGATATACCAAAACCAAGGAGAATGTTCGTTTTTCAAAAATTTAGTCCCTCAGGCCCAAAAAAGGATTAAACGTATTCCTAAGAATACTCTTCTAGAGAACTGAAGTTCCTAGAGCATACCTTTATTCGTAAAATTAACCATCTAGACTGAAAAAGGGGTAAAATACCGCCGGACAGATGTGCCTTCAAAATGAGTTTGGCGAGCGTGAAGGAAAATAAGATCGCTTGGCAATCTTTTCATTTTTAGAGAGTCTAAAAAGGGATTAAAGAAGACTCCATGGGGCTACTTTTCTTAGTTAATCCAGACAAGATCGAAAAGAATAAATACAGTCTCGTTGGATGTTTCTTTGGAATTTTAAAGAGAACTTGAAAGACAATAAAGCATGCTCATGCGGGAGTCTCGAGGGTAAGGCCAAGGATGATGGTGCATCAAACGAATGAGGCTTTATCTCGTAATCATGACAGAACTAACAAGGAATCCCGAGCCTATAGCCATTACTGACAACATGGATGCCAAAATGCATGAAGGATCTACCTAGGGCATCCATGTAAAGGTAGGCTCTCGCACTTCGGTGGGGTCCATCCTATAGAAAAGAGAAAAAGACAACGATATGTAGAAAGTGGAAATAAAATTCTAACTTATATGCAAAAAGTTGGAAAAAAAAGACTTTTACCAAAGGATACCCAAAAAGTAACCCATCCCAAAAATTACAAAACCAAAAGAAAAAGAGTACCGGATGGAGCAATAAAAAAATCAGAAGTAGAATCAAGTAATCATCAAGCCAGGAAAAATGACAAAGGGGGTCAAAAAGTGGAAAAAAAGGGCCAAAAAAGTCTATAAATATAATTTGACAGTTCATTTTTACCATTGCAATTCAAAAATTAACCAAAAGGCAAAAAAAAACCTTCGCTAAAAGAGTTGATTTCAAGAGCTTCAGTGGATGAAACAACCTTCTATTTGGACCAAGTACAAATCCCTCCCTCTTGCATTTCAATACTTCCTTTATGCATTAGTTTTAGGTTTTGAGGGGGCATTCTCTCCTAAAAAGAGTGGCCCTATGTGTACGCAGACTGTCCAAGGATAGCCCGCATATGTACTCGGGCAGAAAACAATAAGCCTGCATACATATGCGATTGTTTCCAATATAGCCCTCATACACCTTTGTAAGATTTGAAAAAATTAAAATGTAGGTACTAACTCCCTTCTATTTTCCATGAAACAAGATGTATGTTCACTAGAGGGAGAGGGAGCATGAGGACATTGATATCTTGGTCGAAGAGGACCCTATACCCATAGTCACACTAAAATAGTGTGGGCTATGGAAGTTCTTCCAGTGTCTGTTCATGAGGGCACAACCTAGATTGCTCAAAGTTCTTGTGGAGTATTTCCACCTGGACACAAAGGTGTTTATGCTAAAGGGTCAATCACTGACCCCCACGAAAGAGGATATCTACTTCTTGGCTGGCCTCTTTAGGAGAGGGGAACCAGTCAACTTGAGGACATTTCCTCCTGGGCCTTTCAACATCGAGGATTATATCTAGATGCACTGTGAGGCCAACACCGAGAAGGTAGGTTCTCAGGCGTCGATTCACAAGATCAATAATTTATCTTTGTGTGTGATCTTACCATTGATTGGGTGGATTACTGGATTGGCATCCCTACATCAAGCCTCCCAGGAACACATGCATTGTGCCATTCAGTATTTGGAGGCACACATTTTTTACTAGAGTACGACCATGTTTATGTGCATGCAAAGACAACTGATAGAGTATCGGAAGGATGCCAACAAGAACTTCAGGTTCAGTATGATTTTTTTTCCTTCTTCTTCAAGAGGGTGCCCAGTCTCAGTCCCAGAGAGACTATACGGGGGCATGTGGCCTCCTTCCTAGAAGTATGCATATGGGCAGCATTGTTTCCATGACAGGGTGGAGGGAGGACCATAGAGGCCTTCGACGACAAATTTTTTGATTGGTGGGAAAGATAGATTCCGGTGATTGAGGATTACCCTTATTCCAGGATCAACTTCACCAAAGATTCAAACATGCAAATGCCTCCCGGCGAGGAGCGAGGCAAGATAGGTAAAATACTTTTAAAGTTATTTAATTTTTAATTGTTTTTATATATATCATTTTTATATGTGTACAAAGTACTGACTCTTGTGTATCTGTTATGTATAGATGTGGGACCTGTGTGCCCAACGGACTTTGCTAGGACTCGGCGATGTCCTCGACCAGAGGCAGGACCAATAGCAGTTGAAGGAACAACAGTTACAGGGGGACCCCCAACCAAAGAGGCTGAGAGATTTTTGAGACGAGTGGAGTGCAACCTCACTGCATTCAATCGCATTGTACCTATGGCTAAGATTGAGGATCTCCCACCTTCTATGCAACCTCATGTAATAGGGGTGCCTCAGACATGGGTCCAGCTATTTTTTTGTTTGGCCAATGCCATTGTACATTATGGAAGGGCCAACAGGCCCCGTGCTTAGATAAGATAGACATTTGATGTGCCGAGGTAACATTTTGTATATGTATTTTTTTAGGGCATAAGCCCAGCGATGTATATTGAAAATTTTGAGGCATTCCCGCCCACCTATGTACTCATAACACTTTTTGAGATATATATATATATTATGTCTTATGGATGACATCTTTTTACAAATGTATGTACATGTATATGTGTGTGCTTATTTTTTTATATGTGTGCAACATGCCATTCTAATATTTGATTAGCTAGAGTATCTGTCATATGATTAAATCTCCTAGGAACATGGATATATGTAATGTAATCGAAATAATGTTATAAGAGACGTACCCTAAGGAAACATTGGTGCAAAGTGGGATCATAAACACGGTAAACTCCATTTAAATGGGACACAACCAGATGAGCATCTAGGTAGACCCGGAGGTGGGAAATGCCATGCAACAAAGTGTCACGAAGCAATTCTATCATTGCACTGTATTCAGAAACATTATTTGTAACGTCGCCTAGACAAATACCTCTAGAAGATAGCAACTGGCCTCCAGGTGTGAAAATCACCCAAGCTGCAAAAGAAATCCTCCGAGTGTGTTAGATAGCATTGTCCGCGAACCCAAAATACACCTTTGATTCACTTGACATCTTCCACAGTGAAAAAAAGGACATAAATAACTACACGACCATAAAACAAAAAAGAAAAATTGTATAAGAAGTTATACATATGTACAAGAAGTAACCCAGGTGACCAACCTAAGAGTAACACTTCTTGAGGTAGAGCCCATTTCTAGGCTCCTCCAAGGCATTTCCTACAAAATCAAATGGACAGAAAGTGCCCTTCTTCAAGACCTCTTTCACAATGAACGATCTAAACCACATGGGTTTGAACTTGCCTTCCCACAAGTGATCATTTTCTTGATCATAGACCAGGACGAGATCGCCTTCAGAGAAAATATGAGGATGAACAAACCGATCGTACTGACACTTGACTCATTGCTTATGAGCCTCATTGGCTAAGGTTGCATCATGACGTTGTTCATTGAGTTGCTTGAGATATAGTAGGTGTTCCTCAAGTGGTGAACTGTCTGACAATAATTCTACTGCCAACTTTAAAGAAGGAATATGACACTCAATAGGTAAGACTGCTTCCAACCTATGTACAAGTTGAAAAGGTGAGAAACTGGTGGCGGTCTTCATAGACGTTCGGTAGGCCCACAATGATGAGTACAACATCAAATGCCAATTTGACTTGGAATAATTGATCGTCTGCTAAAGAATATTCTTGAGAGACTTATTCACAACTTCAACATGACCATGCTCTTGTGGGTAATAAGGTGATGAATGTTATTTCCTGAACCCAAGCTTTAACGTTAAATCAGTCATCATTTTGTTTTGAAAGTGACCGCCATGGTCAGTGACAATCTCTTTCGAGATGTCGAACCTTGCTACTATTTGATTAAAAATGAAAAGAGACATTTTTTCTCCATCGTTGTTAAACGTTGGCATATCTTCAAGCCATTTTGTGAAGTAGTCTACTGCTACGATGATATAACGATGCCCCTTGGCTGGGGTCGAGTGACATGTAGTGAAATAAATCCCCCACTTGGTGAAATGACCAACAAAAATGACACGAAACATAGGAGCAGGATGTGCCCACATCTTCCGACAAAAGATATGGCATGGGTGGCACTTCTTGACCGCCTCAATGCAAGCCTTGATTAATGAGGGCCAAAAGTAACATGCACGTAGAATATTTTGGGTTGTTTCCAACCCAAACAAATGACCTCCACATGCTCCAGTGTGATAGTCATTTGAAGTGAGCTCTTCTTTTTCTTGGATAAGGCATCGGCGAAGAATGCAATCCATGCCTCGATGATACAAAGTGTCATCGAGTATAATATAGTTACGTGCCTGATGTTGAATTTGTTGATACTCATAATGGGAAGTAGAAGCGGGGCACTTCAAATTCTAGAGATAGACCAGTATATCTCCATGCCGGGGGTCCTAAGATGCAATTATAAAAATATATCCCTTGATAGGTGATTCTTTGGGCGTGATATCACTAGACTCGACCGAAAGTTCAGAAATGAGTTCGAAAAATACCAATGACATTTTGGATTTCACATAAACAAAATCCAAGTAAAAATATTGTAAGATGACTATCCATCTACTAATGTTTCCGCCAATGACCCATCGTTTTAACACATATTGGAAAGGGTTCATGAAGGCAATGATAGTGGTCTTGTGAAGCAAAATGTAGTGACAGAACCATTGGACAGCATGAACTGTCGCCAAAGGAAGCTTCTCAATGTGAGAATAGTTGAGTTCCAGCCCAACCAGGCCTCAACTAAGGTAGTATATAACATGATCTTCGAGCATATCATCTTCTTGAACCAAGACCATGTCGATGGTTGACTCTACAATAGCCAAATACAACAAGAAATCTTTGTTATAATCAGGAGGCTGGAGTAGAGGGGCAGACATCAAGGCGTGTTTCAATGCTTCAAAGGAGCATTAAGCAACTTCATCCCAACATAATGCGACCCCCTTTTTCAAGAGACACATAAACCCTATAGTGATCTTGGCGTAATTCATGACAAAACACCAAAGAAAATTCGCTTTCCCCTTTAAGATCTGAAGCTGGTGTATCGTGCACGGGGGAGGAAATTGAACTATCACCTCAACCTTGAGAGGATCGACCATGATCCATGTTGTCGAAACAATAAAACCTAAGAGATGATCTGATGTCACACAGACACTGCACTTGTTAGGATTTAAGAGAATCTGATAGTAGCGACATCATTCAAATATTAGTCAAAGATGAGCGAGATGATTAGATCTCCTGAGAGAGTGTGATGCTAGATCATCAAGATACGCCTCGACTATGTGTCTAAGGTCATGAAAATAAAAAAGCATGGCCCACTAAAAGGTAGCTCTAGCATTCTTCAGGCCAAAAGGCATCTTACGATACGAGAACATGCCCCAAGGAAAAATAAAATTTGTTTTATGTTGGTCCTCGGGTTTGATTTGAATATGATTGTATCCTGAGAAACCATCCATGAACGAAAATACCTCGCAACTTGTGCACTCATCGAAAATTCGATTGATGAATGGGGTGGGAAAGTTGTCTTTTGGACATGCCTTATTCAAATCATAGAATTCCATGCACACGCAAATCGTACATTGTTTCTTGTTAACCGGAGTCAGATTTGACACCCATTCTGTGAACTGTATAGGGTAGATAAAACCAGCTTTGAGCAGATTTTCTACTTCTGCTTTAATTGTTGTCATTTTTTGAGGATTCATCGGATGATGCTTCTGTCGAACCGACTTGGCATAAGAATAAGTCGTAATTTCATGCTCAAAAATTCGTGGGTCAATGCCTCGCATTTCCTCGTAAGACCAGGAAAAAACGTCGTGGAATTCCTTGAATAACTCAGTGTAAGTTTGAATCTCTTTGGGGGAGTAGTCCGCTCCAATGAAAACATTCTCCACAATGCCAGGTATTTTGGAGATATCTATCAAAATATTTGTAGCGATGCTTTCCATGTTACCCTTGGCATAAACTTTGTGCATAGCCAGAGGATTGATAGGACAAGAATTATCTCCATTCACGGTCGAAAAAAATTCTCCCGCCTCTATTCTCCTTAACTCAGGAAGGAAGTAAGATCTATGATGTAGATCATCCCAAGGTCTACCGAGACCAGTCAATTCCTTGAGAATCACCTCATTGGAGGGAAAGACCAGGTATATAGGATCTTTAGTGGAAAGAGAACCTTGAGCCCAAATAGGCTCGAGAATCGGATCTAACTCATGTGGGGGTGTCATATCGGGGTTGGTCGAAGTCTATTGGACAATGTTGTATGCAACCTCAGTCGCGGAAAAGGGCATGGCCATGCCAGGATGCCCTGTCCCTTCCATCGAAGATGATGGGGAAGGTAAATTCCACGGATCGTTAAATTAACTCGTTAGAAACGAGGACACTTGTAGAATTGTAGCTGTAGGTTGGTTGGGAACATCTAATATAAGATTGACATCACCAGAAGTCGGTGGCTAATGAGAAGTTCCCATCAATGATGGAAACAAACCAACACCTAAGTTGACGGTGTCAGGTTGTAGACTATCAATCATCGGGACCATGGAAGCCCCCGATGAAGAGTCAGGATGGGAGAAGGACAACTGGTCAATGGTCACAATCTAACTCTCGTGGGGAAAATACAAGACCCGAAAGATCGTAGCAACCACTACATGCATCGCATAAGTCCAACTCCTTCCTAACAACAAGTTGTAGTCAAGAGGTGCATCAACCGCTTCAACTTCGACACACTCATTTTTACCTCCCAACTGCACAGGGAAGGAAGGAATAATTCCATGTGGTCTGAATGATCAATCGTCAAACGTCATAAGCAACATAGGCGACGGAGACAACCTAGGCTGGCCAATGGCCTTCCAACATGCCAACGACATCACGCAAGTCGAGGCACCCTCATCAACCACTGTGCGGGCAATGTTCCACCTAAAATATTTCATGTCGTAGGCCACTACTATCTAAAATGCAACGTGGTAAGGAAGACAGGGTTTTAAGTCGGTTGGATAAAAAGCTATCGCTCTCGGGTCTACCGATCCTAAGGCAGACAAGAGAGATTTTCTCTGCAAAGGGAAACTTTGGAGGACTTCCAAAGCAGACATCGTGCAAGGGCTCTATGCCAAATCTTCCACAATGGAGTAATTCTGGGTGACCCTCGCGTTTGAATTATGAGAAGCCTTCTTAAACGCACCTTTTGGGATGTGAGTCATCGTTTCGCCCACCGCCTTCTCAATCTAGAGAGGAGTCAGTGGGTTTGTGGCTTATTTTCCCTTTTCAGTAGATTTCGACATTCCTTAATCTCAGGCCCTGGTCGCTATATTAGCTTCGACATTCATCATGTAAATATTTGTGTTCGGGTTGTTATTGGTAGGTGCGAGGGATGGGTGTTATTGTTATTGGTAGGTGTGTGGATGGATGTGATGCTTCTGGACCCTCGATGACTTTGATGATGCCAATGTTTTCAATAGTGCTTTCGTGTAATCAGATATGTTAATGAATAAATTTCACTTGTCCACTCATCTTGGAAGGTTGTCTTGCTATTCTCTTTAGCATTGATGGTTGCATGG
>WSFP011475744.1:0-17008 GCA_009831015.1 Picea engelmannii
CTTATGCCACAAACTCCATATGCCTTCTAATCACTCAAATACTTCCATTTCATGTGCGGCCTTCAATGGTTTCAAAGGATTTATCCCTCCTGAGCTCTCTCACAACTTCGAGTCTTAAAGAAGACCCTTGCATGCACTCCTTGAGGCAGCCTCCCAACACTTAAAGTGTAAATCGCTCTTCGACCTTACACACACTCTGTAGCAATGGTCTCTCAAAAGCCTCAAAAGCTTCCCAGTGTTTCAACCTTGGATTTAAGCTTGGTCTATGCACACCTTGCACGACTCATGTGCCTGACTGCAGCTCTTGTATGAATATGTGAACAACCGCTATCTCTCCTGAACTTTCAGAGACGGATCCCTGAACCTTCTGTCAACGCACTCCTTGCAGAAACTCTTGCTCAGACAGAGAAACAATTGAAACTCATTTCACTTCCCTTTCCTCTCAGATTTCAAACATTTAACAAGAAATCATTCATACATAGCATAAAAGCAACTGTATGACAGAAAGAGTAAAACATTAAGGGCATGACATTTAAAGATGCATACACAGAGAATATACGAACACCATGAGTCTGAATCACAACTTCCTTGTATTAATTAAAAACTTTTGTACATGGAGTCTGCTACAAAGTTCTCTGCTCCTCCTTCTATACTCATAATCATGCTAATGCTACAATACACAACGAGGGTGTCTATATCTTGTTTTCCTCTTTCCTTCTAAAACTGTCTAATCTAGAATTGAATTCTACCTACTTGCATTAACTCCTATAAATGCCTTCTGTCTACTAAGGACGAGAGAAATCGCTCAAGGTCCTTTACAATATATAAGTACGCCTCTCCTTAACTATCACATTTAAGTTTGGCGCATCCACTCTTCAAAAGTTTTAAACAATTTATCATGTGCTCAAAATGTGTTGCGCTTGCCCCACGCCCCCTTGACGTTGACGATGCTCCTATATCAAAGCAGGAGACAGTTCAGGATATCGGGAGTTGAAGTGTCAAAACACTTCACCATAGGAGTCCCAGAATCATGAAATGCGAAATGCCGAAATCCCAAAAGCAGGAGACAGTTCCAGATACCGGGATTTGAAGTGTCAAAACACTTCACCACAAGAGTCCTAGAATCGAGAAATGCGAAATGTCGAATCTCGAAAGAAGGAGACAGTTACGGATACCGGGAGATGAAGTGTCAAAACACTTCACCACAGGAGTCCCAGAATCGCGAAATGTGAAACGCCGAAATCATGAAAGAATGAGACAATTTCGAATACCAGAGTTTTGGATACCGGAAGATGGAGGAGTCAAGTGTCAAGACTCCTCATCACAGGAGTCCCGAAATTGCGAAGTGCAAAAAACCGAAAAGCTGATCTAACTTCATTTCAGAGTTTCACAGATCGGGACTTGGAAGTGTCGAGAACATTCACATCAAGAATGTCGAAATCGTGAAGTGATCTAGGCCGATAGATCTAGGAGGAGAATGTGGCAGACCACGTCAGAAAGGATAGGTGGAAGACTATGACACGTGGCACGATCAGACAATGACAAGTGTCGAGTTGATTAGGCATTTCAGGCCACTGGAAATGACAATTTTGAGTGACACGTGACAGCCACTCTGGTCACGACACGTCATCGAGTGACACAAGACTGACCTCACTTCGGGAGTTTTTGCTTCGGGAGTTTTAACTCCATCACTCCCCCAAAGTCTCGAAGGCTGAAGTCCCAGGGCAGAGGATAGTCGTCCGATCACCATGGATCGAGGTCCGTTGATTTGGAGATTGAAGTGCTTGTGTTATTGGAGAGGGGTCATATTTCGGTGGTCACATCGTCGAAGAACTGTAGAAGAGAACTCGAAGAGGCAAGTTCCATCTCGGAGTTTCGGGGATCGGGACATGGAGAGTAACGAAATCTTCACCACGGGGATCCTGAAATGCCGAAGTGTGAAATAGCGAAATGAACGGAAGATTCAATGAAGTCAATTCAACGGTGTAGATGAATTTGAATAAGATCGGAGGGCTATTGTTGCACTTCACAGTGTAACTGCTAGAAACAAATGATGGTTTATACCAAAGGATGAGCTCGTCTATGACAGAGAAGACGAAGAGCCTCAACTACCAGAGAAGCTGAGGAATCTCGAGATAACACCTAGTGATGATGGATGCATGGGGTAAACCAACAAAGAAGCTGAAGAGTTACCATGATGATCAGGCAGAGCACTAAGAATGAGCAGGAGATGAAAAACAAAGAGAGACAACGTGGCACACAGGAGATGGGATAGCGATGGAAGAGTGAAGTGAAGAAAACACCCCGATGTGGAGGATATTAGTGTGCGAGAGGATGCAAGAGGAAGAAGTGGATTGCATGCAGAAGGTGTACAGAGAGTATAAGAATGTTGAACAAAGAAGAAATGGGTGTTGTTGTTGAGTGTGATTGAGGTGTGAAGAACGAGGTAGAGCGCAGCAGTAGAAATGCACAGAAGGGAAATGGTGCATTGAAGGGACATGGCGTAAAGAGCATAAAAGGTAAAAGAACAGAAAGTACAAGGCGTGTGCAGAAGACACTGATGCAGACATAGCAGCATAGTGTAGCAGAACAGTGATGAGACCGGTAAGCCATTGAAGAACTTTATATCGTTGTAATAAGTCTTAATAGTAAAGATTTTTATTTCAAGGTGGTAGGGAGGTGCTAGGGAGGATTGTTGTCCTCAGAGGTTCAAGTGGGTGCTTGAACAAAGGGAGTTGTAGCTTCCATTTGGTTGCAGCCAGAGAAACCAGGGTGGCATGGTAGTGCAAGGGAAAACTGTTGTTCTCTATTATACAGGTTGGTGCTTGTGTGACTGGAAGTTGGTGCTTCCATCCAGTTGGTGCTGGAACACATAGGGAGTTGGTGCTTCCTTCTAGTGGGTGCTAGAGAAACCAGGGAGTTGGTGCTTTCTTCTAGTTGATGCTAGAGAATCCAGAGAGTTGGTGCTCTCAGCAAGTAGCAGCTTGCAAAATAGAGGTTGTAGCCTCATTATGAGTTGGTGCTCATATGTATGATAATGTAAAGAATGTACAGATTACTTATCATATAAAGAAGAAGAGGTTTTTGCACTTTATGGGTTTCCTCAAGAAATATCTGTCTCTGTATATCTCATTTGTGTGAATGATGTTGAATGGTCTATTGCTTACTTCCTTGCATTATTGTGATTTTCATTGAGTGATCTGGAAAGAGTTTACAATAAATATGATTGTTTAAGCAAGGTTACAACTGATTCACCCCCCTCTCATGACCCAAGGTCCTCCGCCATGCATAGGTTGATACATCTTAATTTCAATTCCTGCGATATTTCAATCCTCATTAGTTTTAACTTTTCTATATGAAAGGCACTAATAGTTTTTTTTTTATTTTGGATCCTAACATACCTAATGCAAATGCGATTTTAAATCTTGTTATTCTTATTTAATAGAGGTTCAACACTAATGAACCCAACCGGGACATATATAAACTGCTAGCATAATTTACGTGAATATGTGGTCTCCTTTAATCCTAGCACAGTTGTCCTTTTCCAGCGAATTGGTCCATGGACTCAGCATTTCGCTTTAGCCAGCGAATTGGTCCCTAGAATCAGCATTTCGCTTTAGCCAGCGAATTGGTCCCTGGAGTCAATATTTCCTCTTGCCAGTGAATCATGGTCTCCATTAACTCTGAATTTGCATTTAAGTTCCCTGCGTTTTTACCCACTCACACTTAATACCGATGTGCTCATATTTTATGCCCAACCCTCCTACTCACTCTCGTTTTCACCCACTCCGGATTATACATTGGTGCGTCGATTTTTATGTGCAGCCTCTGACTTCACTCGCCTCTTTTTTCTTTCCACTCTCTGCCTTATATAATTATGCTCAGAATATTAGACACAGTCTGGAATTGACACTCGGATTTTCACTCAGATCCTAAGGATACGCCAAGAATGTTGTCCGACTTTTTAGCTATGCTCAGACTTTAACTCAGTGAAGTGCCTCCAGTAGAGCTTGGCGAATTCCTCCTTTCACAAATGCCCGGTTCCTCCACTAAATGTCTGAGCGTGATTGTTAGTCAGTGATTGTATTGATGCATCCCATTTTTCCTCAACATCCTTTCCTTAAGACATAACTTTCCCTTTTTATGTTGAACCCCAAAAATTTTAAGTACGAACCTCAATTTATTGATAACCATTTCCCTTGATAGAAAAAGGGAAGGTCCCTTCTATGTAGTTGGTTGAATCCTTAAAATTATATTTCAAATTATAATTCAATTTGAAATTAGATTCCAGTTGAAATTATAATTCATTTTACAATCATATTTTAGAAATATAATTCATTTTACAATTATAATTCAGTTTGAAATTAGATTCCAATTAAAATTATAATTGAGTTTACAAATATAATTGAGTTTACAATTATAATTCAGTTCAAAATTATACTATGCTTATTTTAGAAATAAATCCGTCTTCTACGATTTGATCAACTATATGATCCTAACCTTTACCTTCACCATCATTTTCTAAATGGATATAATATATTTTGTGCACCAAAATGTATAATAATATTACTGCTAAATAAAGCTTGCAATAGTGGAAAAGCACAATGACAACTTAGTAGTGACAGGGATTGGGAAAACACAACCTAGTGATCTTGAAGTAATGTAAACAGGACACTTGTCGATTTGAATAAGAAGAAGTATTAGTTGATTGTTGATTTGAAGGCTTGCACTCAATTCCATCATCGGATATAGGACTTATTAATTTTAGACTCTTTGTGCACACCAATTTATATGTGCTAAATGATGATTTTAGAGTTTAGCTTCTTGCGCTTATGGATTTTTATCATGGTTATATCTTAGACTTTTGCACAAATAAAAAGTAATGAATGTATTTACCCCACTTCGATAATTAGCTTTGATTGATATTAGAATTATTTCATTTATGGATTCCATATATTGTATGATAGTTAAAGATTTTTGGACTTCTTGCACAATGGATTTTATGTCATGTATGATGGTGTAGGATTTGTTTGTCTTGCATCTTGGATGATGTTGATGAATAGGTGTTAGGATTTCTTGTGCCATGAATCAAGTTGAGGCGTAAATGTTTACACCTTAGTTATATAGCATACATGTCTCAATGTTACTATATGATTTATGGTGAATGATTAACTCTGTGGAATGATCGACAGGAGAACTTTGTAAATCCGACAATCAAATCATGTGTTTACCTTGAAAATGATGTTGATTATTGTCGATGATTGATTTAATTGCATGCCTGGAAGTTAAGTAGATATTTTTTTTTCACCTTAAAGATTAAATGAGTAGATTATTGTGCCTTGGTCTATGTCGATGCTTGATTGATTTAGTAATTGAGTTCTCTTGCGCCATGAAATTTTATTTTACATGTGTTGTTTTATTAGAATGCTATTGTTCCTTGATGATCGTTTATGATGTTGATTTATCTTATTCGTTTTGAAATTGATTGTGTGGGTGGGATGTAGACACCTCCTTGTTCCTCAGAGAAGTCGCTAGCCTTGAGACCTTAAATGGTTAAAATCAATTGGAACCTGGGCTTGAGCATTGCTTATGTGTTGTGGAGGTCCTAACCTTCCAGGGTAGGTTGGGCGGGTAGTATATTATGTGTTTCTTGAGATTATATTTATGACCCTTACGATTCATTTTGGTATCATATGTTTTCTTAGTGACATCTAATCATGGTCCTTATGTGATGCGTTGAATGTTTAAGAATTGTACTATTATGCATCCTTATTAATGGTAGAATGCAATGAGGTTCGATTGTTGTTAATTAATATGTTAATACATTGATGTGCATGTCATGGTTCATGGTGACGAGGTGTCAGAAATGTTTCGTATTGGATTATTAATGAATTATTATTGGTTCTTTAATATGTGTGATTGATGTGTCGACGATGTTGACTATTTATTATGATGTTTAATTTTCCTAACACTTCTTTAAAAGAAAAAAAAACTACCATGTTGTACATCGCTTGGTTGTCGTAATGGCGGGGCCATTACATATGGTATCAGAGTAGGTTCAACCTCGCGACTTGGGAACATTTCGCCTTCCACTGTGAAAACACTTGATTTTAATTTTTTCACTAATTAATTTGAATTGTATTCGTGTAGGTAATCATGGTTAGAGGATGTCACGAAGGAAGACAATGTGGTGCTAGGGGAGGAGGTGCGACACCTCCATTAGTTACGGGGGATGTGGTTTGGTTAATGAGGTCCTTTAAAAGGATTTATGAGGCCTTGATTAGCCATTTCGATAGATATGAGGCCAGGGCATTGGTACCCCCTGAGAGTCCACTGCGCACCCCAGACAGTTCTGGTAGCGTTCACTGAGAACTTGAGAAGGTCAAGTTTCTCGATTTCTTTGGTGCCACGGATAGTGCAACCACCGAGGCATGGTTGGAGAATATGAGGATGTTATTTTCACTTCACGACTATAAATTCAACATGAAGGTTTGCATGGTGGTATTTCAACTGAAGGGGAGTGCTCTTCTATGGTGGAAGACGCTCTTGCAAAAACTAAACATGGTTGTCGAAGATGTGTCATGGGAACTATTCAAGGAGTGGTTCCGGGAGAGGTATCTGTCTGAGGAATTCATTTAGTGTCATCTCAATGAGTTCAATACCTTATGACAGGGTGGTCGTACGGTGCCTGAGTATGAGGCATGTTTCATGGAGTTACTTCGATATGCTCCGCATCTGAACACCGAGAAGCTAAAGGTCAACAAGTTCATGTTTGGTATTAATGTCAACATTCAAGAGAAAGTGATGATTTTAATGCCTCAAATGTTGAAATATGTTATCCAGAAGGCCCTCATAGTTGAGGAATATCTCATTAGTAGGGGTCAGAGAAAGACTCCGGCAAGACCGACGGGACAGGCGACATCTAGTGCGCAGCAGTATCAGACACCAGCTATACATCCACCAGGGTATCGAGGCACTCCGAGAGGATCCATGTTCACTACACCATGGAGAATATTTCCTTAGCAGCAAACTCCCTACAAAGGACCATAGCAGTAGCAACAACGCTGTCTGCAGCAGCATTAGTTCAGGATTTTTCAGCATAAAAGACCAAGGTACCAGGAGTATTGGTTTGAAGACCATATGTTGGACATGTGGAAAGCCACATTACTAGAATGATTGTCTGGTTGAGAGGGCCATAGAAACTAGGTCAGTCAGGCACACTACCATAGGATATTTGGGCAAGGCCCATCAGATTCATGCAACGGTGAATAACCACCAGGTCAAGAACTAGTCTACTGTGCTAAAGACGTTAGGTACCATCACCGACTAGACCTTTAGTATTTTGATAGATGCAGGTGCTACAGAGAGATTTATTTATGGTGCAGCCCTAAAAATAATTAAGGTAAAGGAATTCGAACATGACAAGTTTAGCTTCATGGAAATGGCTTATGGAGCCAACCAAAAAGTTGGAGGAAAGGTTACAGGTTGTATCCTTAACCTGGGAGATTTTGTCACAAAGGACAACATTTACGTCACGATCTTAGGATATTATGATGTCGTGATCGGTATGGATTGGCTGGAATCGCATGAGGCGATACTCAATTGTAAGACGAAATGGTTGAGTTTGGTCGACGATGAGGGATAGAGACGAGTGATTGTAGGAAGAAACCATGGAGTCTCTCTAAGGTTCATCTCTTCCGTACAACTATGAAGGAGCATGTGCAAGGGATATGAGATATATTTGATCCATGCGTTGAACGAAAAGGGTGTGGCAGAATGACTTGAAAAACTTTTGGTAGTACGAGAATTTGCGAGCATCTTCCTAGAGGAGTTACCAGGGTTTCCACCTAAGAGGGAATTGGAATTTACCATCAACCTAAAACATGGGACTGAAACGATATCAAGAATTCCTTATCGGATGTCGACCCCTGAGTTCGAGGAGTTGAAAATAAAACTGAAGGAGTTGTTGGACCTAGGACGTATACATCCAAGTGTGTCACCATGGGGTACACCTGTTATTTTCATACAAAAGAAGGATGGGTCATGGAGACTCTGCATTGACTATCGTCAATTGAAGAAGGAAATGATCAAGAACCAATATTTTTTTCCAAGAATAGACAATTTGTTTGATCAAATGAAGGGCGTGATGGTGTTTTTGAAGATCTAATTGAGATCAGGATATCACCAGTTATGGATCAAGGAGGAAGAAATTCATAAGACCTCCTTCAAGATGAAGTTTGGACATTACGAGTTTACAGTTCTACCGTTTGGACTTACAAATTTCCCAGGGGTATTCATGAGCTTGATGAATGGGTTGTTCTGCAAATACTTGGACAAGTTTATTCAAGTATTCATTGAAGATATTTTAATATATTCTCGGTCGGTGGAAGAACATGACGAACATTTGTGCTTGGTACTACAATGTCTATGAGATTTTTTTTTTGGGGGAAACTATTGAAATGATCTTTTTATCAATCAAAGATTCATTACTTAGGGCATGTCATATCAAACAAAGGTATCACTGTGGATCCAACAAAGGTAGAGGCTATTATGGAATATCCTATGCTGATGAATGTCCCAGAAGTGCGTAACTTCATGGATTTAGCAAGATATTATCGATGGTCCGTCGAGGATTTTTTGAAGATAGCAAATCTGATTACAGAATTGTAGAAGAAGAACAAGAAGTTTGTATGAACCGAAAAATGCATGGAACAATTTTGACGGCTCAAGGAATTGTTGACGACAGTGCCAATACTAAAAGTCCCTAACATGGACAAAGATTTCTTGGTATGCACATACGCATCCAAGAAAGGCTTAGGAGGAGTCTTGATGCAAGACGGTTGAGTGATCTCTTACATCTCGAGAAAGTAAATAAAGCATGAGGGGAACTATGCGATGCATGATTTTGAGTTATTAGCCATTGTGTATGGCTTGAGAGTATGGAGACACTCCCTGATTGGATGAAAATTCAAACTAAAAACAGACCACTGTGGTTTGCAACACATTATTATTCAAAGTGACTTGAACACACAACAAAGGTGTTGGTCAGAACTTCTTAGCGA
Organism: Picea engelmannii; assembly: GCA_009831015.1. Lineage (NCBI taxonomy): Eukaryota > Viridiplantae > Streptophyta > Pinopsida > Pinales > Pinaceae > Picea > Picea engelmannii. The sequence goes on from WSFP011475744.1 coordinate 9,063, forward strand.
GTACAAATTTGATATTACATACATAAAATGAACATTGAATAGAGTGGCAAATGCGTTGAGTTGGAGACCACACATATTTTCGGTGATACCTCTTCAGACGAATCTATGTGAAAATATTCTAACTATATAGCACAACGATGAGTGGTATAAGGAGGTTAAGGAATTTATCGGACAAGACACCATGTTGGTACCAAAGTTTGAGGTATTTACTGTGGACAACGACATATTAATGAGATATAATAATCGGATTTATGTACCACCCAATGATGAATTGAGAATTTTGATCTTGAACGAAACTCATAGAGTTGTGTACATGGCTCATCCAGGAGTCACGAAGATGAGGGAAGACCTTAAAACCTTATTCTTCTGGAGATGAATGAAGGATGACATAGTCAACTACATGGCGATAGGTCTAGAATGTCAACAAGTGAAGGATGAACATATACACTCGGAGGGATTAATACAACCACACATTATTCCTAAATTGAAATGGGAGGTCATTTCGATGGAATTCACTGTTGGATTGTCATTGACAGCAAGGAGGCACGACTCGATTTTTGCAGTAGTTGACACTCTGATGAAGAGTGCACATTTTATCCTTATGCGTATGACATATCATGTCCAAGACATAGCTAGAATCTTTATCAGTGAGATAGTGAGATTGCATGGTGTGCCAAAAAGTATCATATCCAATCAATGATCGGTGTTTACATGATGATTTTGGACTAGTTTCCAAGAGGCCTTGGGAACCTAAATCAACTTTAGTACTGCATATCACCCAAAGAAATATGGGCAGACAAAAAGAACGAACCAAATCTTGGGGGATATTTTGTGTGTGTATGTGATGAATCAACATAAGCATTGGGAGGATTTCTTGCCACTAGTAGAGTTTGCATATAACAATATCTATCAGAGCACCATTAAGATGGTTCCATTTGAGTTTCTTTATGGGCCATCGTGTCGGATGCCTTTGAGTTGGGATCGACTTGAGGATAGAGTCTTGGTAGGACTAGAAGCGATCCAATAAATGGAAGAGAAAATGAAAATGATAAGACAAAGGATCAAGGAAGCGCAGGATTGGAAGAAGAGTTATGTCGATGTGCATCGCATTGACTATAGTTATGAAGTTGGTGATCGATTCTTCTTGTGGGTGAAACCACACAAGAGTTCGATCAAGTTTTCAAAGGGTGGTAAGCTCTCTCCTAGGTTTGTGGGACCATTTGAGGTTGTGGAAAGGAAGGGGCATGTGACCTATCGACTAACCTTTCATGATTCTTTGAGGCATATGCATGATGTTTTTCATGTATTTGTTTTGAAACATTATGTTAGTGATCCTACACATGTGATTGACATGAGTTATTTGCAGGTATCGGACGAGGGCGCACTCACGACGGAGCCAATATTCATTATGTTCCATTGCATTAGATAGTTATGGCATCGAACAGTCGATCGGGTCAAGGTCTAATGAGACAATTATAGTCCACACTTAGCTACCTGGGAGGACGCATATGATATGCATCAACAATTTCCATTTTTGTCTGATATATAGACATTTAGATATTGTCAGATACTTTATTTTATGCACTTGTATACTATCAAAACTTTGGGATGAAGTTTAAAACCAAAGGGCGTGTAATTAACATCCCGCTCTTAGATGAACCTGATGTGACTTATTATTTGAGGACACTTTCGTGCAAGTGATCCAGTTCATTATATGATTTTATGCTTCGCTTATGATTCTGATGATGAGATTGTGGAGTATGATGTTATGTTATATTATTTATGTATAGATAGGTTCTATTGACTAGTTTCTCCTGAGTGTATAGGACTCTTGATAGATTGAGGATGTTGATGGCATCGATGGACCTCCTTGGACTCTGGATCAAGTCAAGGAGTGGAATGTATATAGTTTGAGTATTTTTGTTATTGCATTTGTGGCATATGACTAGCTATATTATGATGTTGTTTATGGATCGTTGACATGTTTTTTTGATGGATGTAGGCTAACGATTGCTTGATAATCAAACTCACATTAGGAGTAAAGGAGCCATGCACAACAACCAAATATATTGTGAGAGAGGTGTGGCAGCAGCCCTGCCACAACCTACTAGAACTCCCATCGTGGCTCGAATTGTAGGTTAATAATTACCTAGTTCGAGAGATCCATGATTCTGTGAGGGCATCCTGAGATAGTCGCTCATTAAGATTCTAAGCGGCTGGAAATAAGGCAGATTATTTATTCCTTACAGTCCCTTAGTCTCCCACAACGTCATCTGATGGAGTATTGACTCCAAGGGTTAGAAAACTACCAAAATCAATCAAAAGGTCAGTGGCACCCTTGGAGCACATAGTGCATCTTGAAGGGTACGTCGCATAAATGAAACATGAATAAAGGAGAGTGGCACACTTAGAGCATGTAGTGCATCCTGAAGGGCATGTCGCGATTTTATTTAACACTAGTGAGTCAATGAACCTAGGTTCCTAGAAAATAGTGTTTTATTTTGACGTGGTCAACCTTAAAATAAATTTTGTATGAGTAAAGGATATTAATTATAAAAAATTTCCCTTAAAAATATTTCTAAGCCTAGTCGAAATTAAATCCCAGCTCTAAGTAGGGTATGAAGACTAAAATTTAAATAATAAATTAATAAAGAGGGGGGGTGAAGAAAAAAAAAATCGAATTTAGAATTTAAAGGAGAATTAAGTTATCTAAAAATTAATTACTATTATGTGCAATGACATGCTAATTGGGAACTTAGATAGAAAAGGGAAAGTAAATGCAAAAGGAATGTGGAACATAGAAATGAATCTAGTCTAGATAACTTTCCTAAATAAAACCCAACTAAGCTTTAAGAAAGGCATTAGTCCTTAAAGGAAATAGAGGGCCCGAGTCCTTAAAGGAAATAGAGGGAATAAAGGGGCATCGAGAAGCGTTTTTAGGAATGCTTTTAGGTGGGTGAGGGAAATTGGAAAGTTAATTTAATTAATTAAATGAATTTCTGGTGAAACTAAGGGATCAGGTGACAAGTGTACAGGATAGAGTTTTTCCTAATTAATTTTTAATAAAATGAATTTAACATGCAAATGAGAAGTGTCACTAAGAATAACTCTATAAAAATAATGGGGGGAGATGAGGAAGGGATCAAGACTAGTATGCATAAGATTATTCTGCCAGATGTTTTTTCTTCACCCTTTTGTGGCTTGGGGGGCTCAGGGGGAAGAAGAGTACCCCTAGCATTGGCTGGGAGGTATCGGTGAGGTCTGAGCGATTAGAAAGCGGGAGCGAGGAGGATCGTGAGCAGCCGAAGAAAATCCATCAACCATTAGCCGATTACGGTACACCTTTAAAAAAGTTAGTTGTAATTTTGTTAGAAAATGTACATAGATTCATGTGTTATTGGAATCGTATTGGATGTATGTTATGGTTGGAAATATTGCTTGAGGTGGTTAGTTGGGATTAAATTTTGACGGATTGGTTTTCTTTTTCTCTACACTGTATTTTTAACTCTGCGCTTTGGATTTTATTTTATATCTCTGCACCTTGGTTTTCCTTATCCCACGCTTGGGTGTTCTTCTCTGATTGTGTTTTTCTCCATTCTTAGTGATGCTTGGTATCACCTCTCCTTGCGTTTTCCCATTTCCCAACGAAATTTCCCATATCCCCCTTGCGTTTTAGCTTGGCCTTCAAGTTTCCTGGAGATGTTTGCGTTTTTAATTTCTCTTGTTTTTCTTACCCACTTCCAGAATTCGTCTTGACCGAATTATTGACTACCTTCACTAGAAAACGTCATCATCTTTCACCTTCAGCCAGTTCTGGTTCCCGGTCCTCTTGAATAGTCCTGGATATCTCCCTATCAATTATGTTGCTCCGGAACTGAAATGCCCCAAGGGCCTCTACCATGCATAGGTTGATACATCTTAATTTCAATGTCTGTGATATTTCAATCCTCGTTAGTTTTAACTTTTCTGCATGAAAGGTGCTAATATATATTTTTTATTTTGGATCCTAACATACCTACTGCAAATGTAATTTCGAATCTTGTTATTCTTATTTAATAAAGGTTCAACAGAAATGCACCCAACCGGGACATATAGAAACATCTATTATAATTTATGTGAATCTGTGGTCTCCTTTAATCCCAACACAGTCGTCCTTTTCCAGAGAATCGGTCCTTCGACTCAGCATTTTGTTTTAGCCAGCGAATTGGTACCTGGGCTCAGCTTTTCATTTTTTCCAGCGGATTGGTCCTTCGACTCAGCATTTTCGCTTGCTAGTGAATCATGGTCTCCATTAACTTCAAATTTTCATTTAAGTTCCCTGTGTTTTTACCCACTCACACCTAATACTTATGCGCTCATATTTTAGGCCCAACCCTCCTACTCACTCTCGTTTTCACCCACTCGGGCTTATGCATTGGTGCGTCGATTTTTATGCGCAGCCCTCTGACTTCACTCGCCCCCTTTTTCTTTCCACGCTCTCCCTTATATAATTATGCTCATAATCTTAGGCACAGTCTGGAATTAACACTCGGATTTGCACTCAGATCCTAAGGATACGCCAAGAATGTTGTCTGAATTTTTAGCTAAGCTCAAACTTTAACTCAATGAAGTGCCTCTAGTAGAGCTCGACGAATTCCTCCTTGCACAAATGCCCATTTCCTCCACTAAATGTCTGAGAGTGATTGTTAGTCAGCGATTGTATTGATGCGTCCCCATTTTCCTCAGCAACCTTGCCTTAAGCCGTAACTTTCCCTTTTTATGTTGAACCCCAAAAATTTTAAGTACGATCCTCATTTTATGGATAACCATTTCCCTTTATAGCAAAAGGGAAGGTCCCTTCTATGTGGCTTGTAGAATCCCTAAAATTATATTTCAAATTACAATTCAGTTTGAAATTGTAATTCAGTTTACAATTATAATTCAATTTGAAATTAGATTCCAGTTGAAATTATAATTCAGTTTACAATTATATTTTAGAAATATAATTTAGTCTACAATTATAGTTCAATTTAAAATTATAATTCAGTTTGAAATTAGATTCCAGTTAAAATTATAATTCAGTTTACAATTATATTTCAGAAATATAATTCAATTTACAAATATAATTCAGTTTAAAATTATAGTATGCTTATTTTAGAAATAAATCCCTCTTCTATGTTTTGATCAACTATATGCTCCTAACCTTTACTTTCACCATCATATGCTAAATGGATATAATATCTTTGGTGCACCAAAATGTATAATAATATTACTGCCAAATAAACTTACAATAGTGGAAAAACACAATGACAACTTAGTAGTGACGGGGATTGGGAAAACACAACCTAGTGATCTTTAAGTAATGTAGAAAGGACACTTGTTGATTTGAATAAGAATATGTATTAAGTGATTGTTGATTTGAAGACTCACACTCAATTACATCATGGGATATAGGACTTATTAAGCTTAGATTTTTTGTGGGCATAAACTAAAATGTGTTAAATGATGATTTTAGAGTTTGTCTTGTTATGCTTATGGATTTTTATGATGGTTAGATTTTAGACTTTTACGTAAATAAAAAGTAATGAATGTATTTACCTTGTGTTGATAATTATATTTGATTGATACTAGAATGTTTTTTTTATTGATTCTTTATAATGTATCAAAATTAAATATTTTTGGACTTCTTGCGCAATGGATTCTATGTCATGTATGATGGTGTAGGATTTGTTTGTCTTGCATCTTGGATGATGTTAATGAATAGGTTTTATGATTGCTTGTGCCATGAAACAAGTTGAGGCGTAAATGTTTACGCCTTAGTTATCTACCACGCTTGTCTCAATGTTACTATCTGACTCCCAATGGATGATTAATTCCGCGCAATGATCGACAGACGAACTATGTAAATCCGCCAATTATATCATGTGCTTACCTTGAAAATGATGTTAATTATTGTAATTTCAATGATTGATTTAATTGCGTACTTGGAAGTTAAGTAGAAATTTTTTTGTTCCTTAAAGATTAAATGAGTAGATTATTGTGCCTTGGCTTATGTCGATGCTTGATTGATTTAGTAATCGATTTCTCTTGCACCATGGAATTTTATGTTACATGTGTTGGTTCATTAGAATGTGATTGTGCTTTGATGATCATTGATGATGTTGATTTATCTTAGTTAGCTTGGACTTGATTGTGCGGGTGGGATGTAGACACCTCATTGTTCCTCAAAACAGTCGCTGACCTTAAGACCTTGAATGGTTAAAATCAATTAGAACCTGGGCTTGAGCATTTCTTATGTATCCTAAAGGTCCTAACCTTGCAGGGTAGGTTAGGAGGGTAGTATATTATGTGTTTCTTTTTATTATCTTTATGATCCTAATGATTCGTTTTGGTATCATGTGTTTTCTTAGTGATATCTGATGATGATCCTTATGTGATGCGTTGAATGTTTAAGAATTGTACTATTATGCATCGTTATTAATGGTCGAATGCAATGAGGTTGGTTTGTTGTTGATTAATATGTTAATACATTGATGTGTGTGTCATGGTTCATGGTTTCGAGGTGTCGACAATGTATCGTATTGGATTATTAATGTATTATTATTGGTTCGTTAATATATGTGATTGATGTGTCGATGATGTTGACTATTTATTATGATGTTTAATTTTCCTAACACGGCTTTAAAAAAAATAAAAGTTAACCTATTATACGTTGCTTGGTTTTCGTAACAATGAGGTCGTTACAACAAAAAATTGTTTTTCATTGTTGTTTCAATTTTTCATCAATCTATAGAAAGCTATATGTAAATGTTATTAGAGTGTTATTAAATTGTATCAAAGGGTTGAATCCCTTTCACTTAAAAATTTGATTGCATTATAAATATCACAGTATATAAATTATGATTCATGAGATATTGATTGTACATATTAGACAAGAATTGTTTTTGTTTTTTCTTTTTAAAATACTTTAATAGTCATTTTTCTTAAGAACTTTCACGGCGAAGGGTCTAAAGCTCATTGTGCTACTTGAAAGACACATGCACAATACTTTGATATGTATCTATAAAAGCTAATTGAATTTATTAAGGCTTGAGTTATTAAGATTTTCAAGACATATATGAGATGCGTTTTTATTCATTTTATATAAAAGGCTTCTTTTTTTTATATGTTTCATTTATATGCTCGATTATATATATATATATATATATATATATATTATATAGAATTATTTGAAGTTTCTTTAATATGATGCACATTTTTAATTGATATATTTATATGTGACGATTTTATATACAGTGACTTTCATATATGCCTTTTAAATATTTAATGTGTTACGTGCGTTTATAGACTGCATTTTAATTTACTTATTTATATGATAAGTTTATACACTAGATTGAGTGTTAAAGATATATGATATATTTTAAAATTTAGTTTAATTAAGAAATTTAAAACATTTTAATTTACTTATTTATATGTTAAGTTTATATACTAGATTGAGTGTTAAAAATATATGATATATTTTAAATTTAGTTTAATTAAGAAATTTAAAAGAATAATGTTATGCAATTTTTTTTTTTCATTTTTCAGACTTTCCCTCATTATTATAATATTTTTCTTTGTTTTAATATATATAATTCATTTTCATATGTTTGATTTATATGTTACATATATGTTTTTTTAATTCTATTCATATTTTTTAATCATTTTCCAATTTATTTTTTAAGACATTCCCTCGTTATTATAATATTTTTCTTTGTTTTAATATATGATTCATTTTTATGTTTGATTTATATGTTACATATGTGTTTTTTTTTATTTATGTTGATTTTTTATATGTTTGTTTTAATTAATTATATATATGTGATGTGTTTTAAATATATGATGCGTTAGTTAATATGTTGAAATTTATAAATGTAGTATATAAATGATACATTTATAGGTTGTGTTTTAATTGAGTTATTTGTTGG
>WSFP011475750.1:0-16889 GCA_009831015.1 Picea engelmannii
CGGAAGGAATTGATGGCAAGGTAAGTCCATTAACTAGTTGATCTACGAGTTTGATGGATTAATGTGATCTTCAAGTAAAATTAAAATACACAAACTATTAAAATTAAGGGAGCGAGATTGAAATTAAAAGCACTCAAGAGAAAGACTCAAATATGAGAGGTTCTTAAATGTGATAGAAACTACCAATAAACCCAACTTTTCATTAAAAGAAAAAAATAATAATATAGATACTGGAAATTAATAAACCCCTAAAAATATGGATACTAGAAATTAAACCCTAAAATACACCAAAGCAACTTAAAAAAAATTCTAACCTCAAAAGTATCTTCGAAGGAAAAGAAATGAAAATTAAAAAAAAAAAATACACTACACCATAACAACAAAAACAAATATTCTATCTTAAGAAAGATCTTTAATGGTCTGTGCACTCATTTGCATAGTCGTGTGCCTTTGATTAAATACAACCGCTAAATAGAATGACGCTAGATTGAACCTCAACACTATCAATATTCAATATTGACTATTATTCAATATTATTGGCTATTATTCAATATTTTGATTTATAACATGTAAATTGGTTAACAAAGCCAAAGCCAATTAATACGTTATTATTGGAAATTAAGATTTATAAATATATAATTTATAACTTTTATTTTGAGCTGAGAATTGCATGGTTTTTTTGGTAGTCATTGTTACCACCATAGTTCATTGTTTTATTTAATTCAGTTAAATAAAAATTGTTTTATTTAATTCAGTTAAATAAAAAAATAAAAGGTATGAAGTTTATAAATAGGTCCAAAATATTAAGTATTAAATGATAAAATAAGAAAATATTTTATTTACTTTTATTTAAAATAATTTTGGTTTGTTGAATATTTGTTGTTTTGATTTTTTTTTCAAAGTTTTACAATCTCTAGCTCACCATTTTTGGTTTGGTTTGTTGGATATGTTTTGTGTTGAGTGTTTTATATTGAACTTAAATTTTAGAATCTCTAGTTCATCATTTTTTGAGTACATGTTGGTTATTCTTAATACTAAAAGTAATAATTCTTTGAGTTTGTGGTGGTTATTCTTGATATTAGAAGCAATAGTAAGGAGCGTGGTCTTGGGTAATGTCTGTAATTAATTCTTATACTCTTAATCATAGATTTGGATCATCGAATGAGATAATGAGTGTTTTATTCAAAGGTTAACTAGAAATACTATAGATTTCACAACCATATAAAAAATATTAAACTAGACATATAAATATTATTATAAATGGTATATTTGAAGTAATTGGTATAATAATTCTATTAATTTTCACTAGCCCCACGAGGAAAAATCAAATGCCACATGCCTCTTCTGCAAAATTCATTGGAACTATTTCAATCTTTTATGCAATCCATGGCTTTGGCACCACCTCTAAGATTGATCACTCCTCTCGTGAATTTGGCTCCCCAACGTACTACCAGTGGGTTATTAAGCTCATTCCAAGAGAAAGATGTCTTCATGGAGATCATGTTGTTTATGATATTGATCTTCGATTTCCAAGGGAAACACAACCTCGGCCTGAATTTTAGCCAATTATGTTGTATATCTCGGATATCCTTTTGGTTGGTGCTGAACAAATAGCTTTCAACAAGAACTATATTTAATATGGCATGCTTGCGGACAATATGCCTATGTTAAACATAAATAATATATTGAAAGCGCTACTACGAGGGTAAGACCCTATCACACTCTAGTATGTTATTTTTACCTAGAAGGAAAACAAATCACTACCAACAACCATATTTTTCTCCTACCTTTTCTCCCATCCTCACATTTCAATAGTTCTTAACACTTGGAGCCTTTGTAATGCAAATTGGGGATTTCCATTTGTAGTCTTGTGTTGCAACAAATATTAGAAACTATACAACTATGAAGACAAATGAAAAAGGGAAAAAAACAACGATGAAGATATGTTCAAATGCGATAAAACCATAGACAAACAAGACATTAAAAACCAAAGATGCATGCGATTTTTTCAAGGGGTCACTTTCGAACTTACTTCACTTCACATGCTAAAAATTTAATATGTTTTGTTACATGCAATCCAAGTGTGAAAGTATGATCCACATGAACTATTAAGGTCATCTAAATAAATGAAGAGGATAAAGGACACTAAGTCACTTTCGACCTTACTTCATTTCACATGCTAAAAATTTAATATGTTTTGTTACATGCAATCCAAGTGTGGAAGTATGATCCACATGAACTATTAAGGTCATCTAAATAAATGAAGAGGATAAAGGACACTAAGTAGTCGTTGCATAGATGTATAGCCACATGTGTCATTTATATTAAATCTTAGTCAACATAAAATAGTTAATCAATAAGGAAAATGATTCCAACATATGCGATAATCATAAGGTCAAACACTACAAATGTTCTCAACATTCTTCGGAAGTCCTCATAAGAGTTATGTATTATGATGGGTTAACACTAAGGAAAATGATTCCAACATATGCGATAATCATAAAGTCAAACACTACAAATGTTCTCAACATTCTTCAAAAGTCCTCATAAGAGTTATGTATTATGATGGGTTAACACATCATTACAAAGTTGTTATAGAGTTGGATTACTATATCATTACAAAGTTTCATGAAATTTGATTCTAATTTAACAAAGAACTTATTTAAGCCCCATCATAACATCACGCCTATTTATGGACTATTTATTATTATTAAATGGTTTGGTGACGATGCTTGTCAACTATACGAGTCATCTCATCTTGGATTTTATAATGTAATAAAAGTTGAAATAATGGTATGAAGACTCAAATTCTCCATAAGTTATTCCAAATTTTCAATTGATACATTTTTCCTTTAGGGAAATCCAAAATATTTGATAGTTAATCTCTTATGTAAAAGATGTGTTGGCTTTCTAATTTGCTCTCTATGTATATTAAAATTTGTATTATTATGGGTACCTTGTCATGAAAAGTTCTTGAGTTATTTGGAAGGTGGTTTTTAGGTGAATCTTGAATTTTGAGTTGTTTTTGGTTTTGAGTGGTTAAGTTGTAGATGAAACTACAATATTAAAGATGTACAATTTTTTATTGAGATTGTGAATTTAAAAATAGTGTAAATTGGTTGTGTGAAATTATTTCACTATTATCCTAAATATAAATATTAAAAAACAACTTAAAATTTCTCTTGAATTTAAGATCTGTTTTTTTTTGTTTCCTTCCATAACATATTTTTTCTTTTCAAATTATAAGATGTTTGTTTTTAACAATTTAGTGGTTTGATTTATTTGTTAAATATAACTAAGGTGTTACATAGCTATTCATGATATTTTCCACAATTGTGCCATGCTTTTAGTGATGTGTTGAATATTAGAATTTGCAAAACTTTTAAAAGTGTTTGTCTTGAATGAATAAAGTGTTCTCATAAGCTTGATTTAAGGATACATATCATTTGCATACAAGGATGAAGGGGAATACATTTTACTTTTCCTAAAGGATAGAACACTGAGGGGAGGTGCATTTTACTTTTTCTACAAAGAGGGAACAGGAAGGGGAGAACATTTTACTTGTCCTTTCAAATCACGATCGCTTGGAAAGTTCAAGCTAATAGAATGAATTTGTAAAATATTTTGTGGATTATTTCTAAACAAAATATATCATAGTTTAAGTTTTTTGCATTGCTTCAACACATGAAATATGTTATATTAATGAGAATGAGAATCATTTATGTGATTATACTTTCAAGATAATAGTAAATTAATCAATTTGTTTGTGGATTATAAGATCTATGTTGATTCCCCTCAAATTTCTTGTTTTCTTCTTCTTTACTATGAATTACATACTATTAATGTAAAATGTAATTTTTTTCTTCATGTAATATTAAATGCATGGGAATGAAAATATGTTTTGCATTGCTTTTAGAGAATTGCATATGCTCATACAAACATGGAACTTCCCATATGTTACATGTTTTTTTTACTTGTGTTTTTAAGTTTATTGTTGTATTTTGTTTGCAAAATAAAATTTTACTAAAATATTGTTTAATCATACTAAACATTCTAACGTCCTTTTGATAAGATGAATATAAATGTTCATTTTTTTATTACAAAATATTTTTCTTCATTTTATTAGTGTAAAACTTATTTGTAAAACAATTTATTAAAAAAGTAAACAATATATTTAAAAAAACATAGTAGAGAATAATTAAAAAACATTGTTTTGGCATGTTGTATATGCATGAACAAATAAAAATTAAATCATGGAAAAATATTTGGTCAAAGATTATATATTAGTTAAATATATGATAGGATTATATATATTTCACTTCATAGTTAAATTAGATTTTTCTTATTATTTTTTATGTTTTCTTGTGGCATTGGATGTAACAATATTAAATACTTCTTCTCCTTGCTTAGATTTAACATAAGTTTCATACAATGTTTTGTGTTTGCATTTGATAAGAAAATAACTTTACCAAATCGTAACTCAAAATCATGTTTTTACATATACAAACATAGTTTAATTTGTTGAAAGTGTACTTTTGTGTCCACACCTTACACACAAACCATGTGACACAAATGTGGATTACTAAACTAACCCTTCATCCTTCTACACCTTACACACAAAACATGTGACATGATTTCTTTTTATGGAAATTAGATGATATTGTATTAAGTAAAACTACGACAATGCACRCAGAAAATGTAAAAAATAGGTAGCATTTCAAATTCAATCCCTTAGGGTCCCTACTAAGCTTCTATGGCTGCTAGTAAGTAAAGAGTTCAAAAGTTTTGAAAAGATTCTTTCAACAAAAATTCTTATGGTATAAAGCCAAATAAAAATTCTCAAACTAAAAGCACAGAGGCATTGCATTCCGTTTAGACATGAAATATATGGTCCTTCATACTAGGAACACCATTTGTTGATGTTGAAATAGGGGAATTCAGGTTCGGAAGTGGGAGAGGAGCATATGGAGAAGAGGTTATGTTCAAGCACACCGTGATAGAGTGCTCATAAGCTTGGCCAACTGGGTAGCAATAACTAGAAGTACTCATTGGTTGAGAATTTTGATAGGGTGAATAAAAAATGGCAAGATGCTCCATCATCACCAACATGTAGATAAATTTATCTTTGTTGGCAAAGTCGTTATGAGCCCTATTCCTGTCCAATTCGATGCTTTTCTCTGCTACACTAAAAATTCTTCTATTTCATCCATTATATTTTTATGGCTAAAAATATATTTTGAATGTTATAAATCCTTTAACTTTACATGTTAGGATATACTTTTTTTTATCCAGAATCCCACATGTACAATATCTCCCTAGAAGAATTCTATGAGTATTTTCCTTTAAATGTTTGGGTCTTCTACCATCTGTGCTATTATATTAAATTTAATTATTGCAAAGATAAACAATGCTAACACCAAAAATATGGATAACCCTCAAATATGTAAATTGGTTAATGAATCCAAAGCCAAAACCCCTTGACTTCAACTTCATTAACCAATTTACATGTTTAATTTTTCATTTCTTTCCTAAAGATCTTTCTTAGGATAGAATATTTGTTTTTGTTGCTCCAGAGTGTAGTGTATTTATGTTTAAATTTTCATTTTGTTTTTGTTGCTATAGTGTAGTGTATTTATGTTTAAATTTTCATTTATTTTACTTGAAGATTGTTCTCAGATAGAATACTTTGTTTGTGTTGTTCATATTTAATTCTTTTGAGTTTTTTTAATTCCTCTAGATTTATTCATTTTAATAGAATAATTTTCCCAGTTCTCACTTAACATTATATGTTTGTTTTCAACTCTTTTCAATAATAAATGATATACAAAGTTGTATGTTTTCTGAATCTCAATCCAAGTCATCCCCTTAATCTCAATAGTTTGTGTTTACTAATTTTAATTTTACTCGAAGATCACATCGACTCCATCAAACTCCCAAGTCAACTAATCAATGTAATCACCTTGCTATCAGTTCCTTAATTGGTCTATTTGTTCCTATTTGTTCCTTCATTCCATTTTAGATATATAAACCTTATAGATCCTATTATATGAGATTAGATCAACTAATTTACCATTTCAAATATATAAACATTATCAATCCTATTTGGTGAGATCGAAAATGGAAACTGATACACATATTTCTACAATCTTCAAGAAAGTCATTGATATGTTGGAGCTTCTTCAATCATATTTTTGCAATGTAAAACTTCAAACTCGCGTCATTGTTAATTTTCAAGAGCTACATTTTATTAGGTTTTACAGATAATATATGTTTACAGATAATCACAGAAACAATAGAGACAAATATTATCTTGGGAAACCCTCATGGGGGATAAAACCCAACAAAAAATTCCTCAATATAGATAGACCAAATACCGAACAAAAGATCCTCCTATACTCCTTCACTAGGAAGAGTAGCGCTCCACTTAACCAAGAAATACCAAGAGATAGACCAAAATCCCTCCTTGGCGTCACCCCTAGTTGCAGTAGGTTCTCCTCCAAGACTTGCACACTGCAAAGCTAAGTGTGTATGTGTGTGTGTCCAAATGAGGCACTGGCCTCTCTTATAAATAGTGGTATGGCCAACCTATAATTAGGTATGTTCCGACATGTCACTTTCCCCTCTTAATTTACAATTAGTTGTCAAGGCACAATAGGGCCGACTTTTACTAAGGCACAATAGGGCCTAATTAAATATAATATAATAATATTATTCAACTCTCTCTCAGGTAGAATATTCTTCGAAGTTACAATATTTCAACACTCCCCCTTAACAAGAAGGGTTATTATACTCACAACATTAATAACAACTGACTGGACTCCATACATCATCAAGAGGAGGGGACATCATCATCAACATCAAGAACACTTTCAGTCATATCTATAGGTCATTGGAAGTTTTTTCTCATCATCAACATTAGTAGAAACTGAACATCATCATCATCTGCAGTGCGGAGTTGAAGTAACATCATCATCAACAACATGAAGCTGGAACATCAACATCAACAACATGAAGCTGGAATAACATCATCATCATCAACAACATGAAGTTGGAACATAAACATCATAAACAACATGAAGATGGAACAACAAAATCAATAATACAAAGTTGGAACATCAACATCTATATGTGGCAACAGAATGAGGCAGGTGCATCAACAACAACATCTGTGGTACTGCGATAGACCGTCCTTATCGGACCTTCGGGATCTGCCCAGGAATCATAAGATTCCCTAGGATATAGAATCCTAACTAAGCTACCACTACTGACCACATTTGGCATATACATGCACAAGTACTCTGACAAACCGTCCTTACTAGACCTTCGGGATCTGCCCAGGGATGATCATTCCCCTAGGATATAAAATCTTAATTGAGCCACTCGTTGTGGTCAGGATACCATAGTATCATCAATATCACTCCCCCTTTCAAGGGAGTTCCTTTTGGACTACACCAAGCTTGTCTCGGAAGTACTCAAACTTCACACGAGACAAAGGCTTAGTTAACACATCTACAACCTACTCATATGTGCCAACATATTGGATCTTTACAACTCCCTTCTATGCCATGTCACAAATGTAGTGGTACCAGATCTCAATGTTCTTTGTCTTATCGTGGAACACTGAGTTCTCTATCATCTTTATGCAACTATGCTTATCACAAAAGATCACGGTAGCTTCCATCTCTAGGTCAAGTAGACTTGTCAACAACTTCTAAAGCCATATCTCTTCACAATTGGCGGAGCATGCTACAATGTACTATGCTTCTTCCGTACTGAAAGCAATACTAGATTGCTTCCTTCTTTGCCATGAAGTCATGGCTGACACCAAACTGAAACAACATCCTGAAGTGTGTTTTATGTCTGAAGCACTTCTAGCCCAATTTGAATCAGTATAGCCATACAACCTAAAGTCACAGTCTCTAGTATAACAGAGGCCATAGTCCAACGTACCCTTAAGGTATCTCATCACATGTTTTGCAGCTACAAGGTGAAAACGTATGGGCTCCACCAGATACTGACTCAAGGTGTTCACATCAAAGTATATATCTGGTCTGGTATTCGTCAGATACATCAACAAACCAATCATTTGTTTGTATAGAGTAACATCAACTATTTCTGACAAAGTATAAACTAATAGCTTCAGATTCGTCTCCATAGGAGTGGACATGGCTTTATAGTCCATCATGTCAAATCTCTTTAGAATTTCCACACATACTTTCCTTGATTAAGGAAAATATCTTTTGGGATCTGCCATACTTCAAGACCTAAGAAATAGTGCATCGGGCCTAGGCCCTTCATTTCAAATTTAGCGAGAAGCTTCTTCTTACAATTCATGATGAAATTTTCTTCATCTGTCAAGAATAAGTCATCCACATATAACAACAATATAACTGGTCCATTATTCTCAATCTTGAAGTAAAGGTTTGGATCAAATTTACTCTTGGTAAAACCCAAGCTCATCAAAAAACTATCAATCTTGCCATACCAATGATCAAGGGGATCAAAAAAATGCTCAAAAATCAAAGTGCTCAAAATTGCTCGAAAATGGATTCATTGTGTAGATCTCGTCCTCACAATCCCAATGCAACTTGAATGGGCTCAAACGAAGTTCATATGAGAGAGATATCGTGTTTTGTATATTTTTCTAAATAGGCAAACAAATGTTGACTGCACAGTCCGTACATGCCATGTGGCACTTGACCGTACGAACATACAGGATGACATGGACAGGTTATTTGGAATCTGAGTTGGCAAGTGGTGTGGTGGACTAATCCTGGTCTGACACGTGGCATGTTTCATGGCGAATGAAAGGGTGCCACGTGGTCTAGCCAGGGGCCTCCACGTGGCACCCCCTTGTTGTGGTTTAAAAATTTGTTTGGAGTCCGCGGGGGTCTAACCCAAGACCTCCAGTAAGGGCAAAGGCCGAGCTACCAACCAGCCCACGCTTGATTCTTAACCTCTATGTTTAAACCTTTTATTTAAACTTGAAATGTTTTCATTTGGCAGGGGGAAAGGGTCGGGGCTTGGCCCCAGCCTGTGGACATAGCCCTGGTCACATTATACCATATTACCAACAATGCAGGAACTAACGGACCAACTGGCGGGTGTGGGTGTTAGGTCGGTTCCAAGCCACATGGGAGCCATGCGACTGAGATCTCCATCGGACAAGGCACTAACCTCCCTAATGGTGCAACAATTTTGCCTGATTTTCAGAAGGCGCGTGGTGTTGGGTTTAGGCATGGGAAAACACACAGAGCCAGGTTGATTCACATAGAGGTGGGTTTTGGAGAGCAAAGACAACAAGTTATTGGGAAAAACTTCTAGGAAGTGTATTTTTATCAATTTTTGGCCAAACCAAGTGCAGGAAGAGACCAGCTAGGGGTTTTTGGACATTCTGAAGCCATTGGAGCCATCTATTTTGCATTATGAGTATTGTAAAGCATTTATTTTAACACTTTTATCATATAAAGAAAATGATCCATCGGAAGTTGGACCAGGAGATGTAGCCCAAGAGAGGGGTGAACTCCTTTATCATTTTTATGTGTTATGTGTTGATTATGATGGTTGTTTATGATTGTTTATGTTGTTCATTTTAAGTAAAAACTCATTAAGTTTATTTGATTGCAACTTGATCCAATTTCCTAAGACACATACATATTCCACTTGCAAATTTTTATACACAAACATTTTTCATTTTCAGATCAACCAAGATCTTGGAGCTTGCTTCAACTTGCATACATGAGTCTTCCTATCCTGTACTTGGAAAACAATTTTTCACATCACATTGTACCAACTTGGTACACTTGCTCAACTGCAAATCAATCTTCATAATCATGTGTTGGTTCTATGTTCTTTCTGCAAAGAACTATTTGTCTTATTGTCTGAGAGTATTTCCTCTACATTTTCTGCAATTGTTCCTCCTTGAACCGAGACTTTTCACCTGCAACTCCTATTTATGAAGCTGAGAATAAATTCTCTATTCTCACTGTATCTACTGAACTCTGAGAGTAGCTCCTTTATTCTATCATGGAAACAACTTCATATGAAACTGAGAGTGGCTAATACTGAAGGTATCTTTTCTTATTTCATGGAGGTAAATCAATCTCAAATACAAGGACTACTCCCTCTAAATCTCATATTGTTTCAGAATCGTGGTTGTTTTGGTTGGCTTCATGAACAATGGAACTATTTCTTCTATTACTGGAGCAAGTGTCGTCATAGTCTTCTCCCTCTTGCTGGGAGAATCCTCTGGACACAAATCAAGCTTTATACATATTTATAATGTTATCTGCAACATTCTTGATCTGTTAGATCAATATTGGAAGTCACCACTGAATTCCCTTTTGGTCTCAAGGAAAAATCCATATCCCAATCCTTCTGACTAGCTTCCTCCTTTGTCATTGAAACAAGGGAATCTTCTCAGGAGATTTCATGTCTCCTAGAGGTCTCTGAAGCTACGATCTAGTCTTCTCAACTCATGGCCTATGTCTTTCAGTCTTGGAAGATGTCTCTTTTTCCCATCTGATCCTTTTTTAGATCAGGCTTACTTTGAGTCTTGATTTCTTCCAAGTCTAGAAAAACTTCATAGTCTCTATAGGATATACTTGGTGTTTGAATACCAAGTCTTAATATGAAAATTTGAGTCAGAATTCAAACGAATTTTGCTTCCTGTTAAGGTGGCTTCATTATCCATTGACCAAGTCTATCATGAGTTCTATTCTAATGTTCAGTCATCTTTGGAACCTTCTGATCCTTACAATCAATCTCCATATGAGATACCCTGTATGTCAAAAGTAGCTTCTTCTTAATCTTCTTTGGTACATGGATGTATACGGTCATGTATACAACTTGGACAATCTGATCCATGTCTCATCTAATATGTTGCTTCCTGCAACTGTCACTATAGCTTCCTTAGGGTTATCACCTATGACGTGCTCGGAACAATAACAACAAGGGAGAAACAACAAACAAGAATAATACTCTTTATAATAATAATAAAACAATAGAAAGAACAATCTTCATAGTAGCTCCTTTAGAGCTATCACTCGTGACTTGCCTGAAACAAGGGTAAAAAGTAAGAAATACAATAATAAGGAATGAGAGAAACACTCTTCTAGTGTTGTGATCAATCATTCCTCCATGGTAACTTGGAAACAAAACAAGAAGTTTGTCCTAGAGGAGCTGTTAGTTATCTCTAGTAAATGATTACAATAAGCATTTATCTCAATAGTGCTCACATGCTACCAAGTATTCAATAATAAAACTTTTCAAAGATTGCTATCACAACTATAGTGTTTAGTAGTTATCAAACTTGATATGTGTAAATTTGAATCTTTTTAATTTAATCAATCAAACCTAGAACCTGGAGTCTTGTCCTCAAGAATGAGTGTGTTTCTTTTCTTTTGAGTCTCCTTCACTGAAGATGGCAAGTACTTTATCCAACTTGTCCTCTATACTAAGACAATATGTTATCTTGACAGAAATCTGAGTTATGGAATAAACTCTATAATCTCAATTTTAATCAATCTAATACTTTGACTTTAATTTTGACCAATGGTTAGTATGATAACTTCAACAAATCAAAATGCAACCTGGATATTCATAAGATTACAATAATTCCATAACAAGTAGAGGCATATCAAAGTAATCAAACATGAGGTGCATAGTTCCTCTGAATGTGTTGGATCTGAGATCCTTCTGGATCTATGATTGTTGTTTAGAAAAAATATCATTTTACCTGAAAATACCCTTTAGAATAATGATTCAGTTTGAACATATGTAATTACATACCTCTAACAATATCGACAGGGAGTGGAACAATTCGTTGCAACAACAAGCAATAACGAACCTTTAAAGCTTCAAAGGTGATTCAACTTGTAACTTAAAGTTAGCTGGATATTTGCTAGGCTAAAATGCACTAGGACAACAAAAACCAGTCCCAACAATTCACAAAAAATTTCACTGCAATTGGTAGTGCAGCTGGTGTTGGCACTGCAACTGGTGTTGCAATTGGCACGAAGGAACTGGCACTACAACTACAACTAGTACTACAACTGAAACTGATACTGCAACTGCAACTGCAACTGAAACTGATACTGCAACTGGTACTTTAACTGCAATTGCAACTTAGGGTTTTATGAGGAAACTCTAATTTTTCAAACTTCAAATTTTGAAATTCTTATATAGGGACTAGATGTGCCCTCCAAGGGTGTGCTCCTAGATGTGATTACTTTCCCCAATGTCCTCCTTAAATAGGGAAAACATCACACTTAATTTTTATGCATAAACCCTAATTCTGCAGTAGCTACAACACTGGAAACTGAATTTTGGAGAAGGTGCACTAAGGCTAGCCACTTCTTTATAAAATGTGAATTGGTCTCTTTCAGGCCTGATCGGATACCATGTTGAAGTTTTTACTCATACAACTAGAAGTTACAATTCTTCTTTATTATTATAATCATTTAGCACATTAGTTACATAAATAAGATCACTGAAAGAGAGGCAATCACATAAACAATAGAGACACATATTATCCTGGGAAACCCTCATGGGGGAGAAAACCCAACAAAAACTTCCTCAATATAGATATACCAAAGACCAAACAAAATATCCTCCTCTACTCTTTCACTAGGAAGAGTAGCACACCATTTACCCAATATATACCAAGAGATAGACCAAAAACCCTCCTTGACATCACCCCTAGTTGCAGTAGGTTCTCATCCAAGACTTGTGCACTGTAGATATGAGTGTGTGTGTGTGTGTCCAAATGAGACACTAGCCTCTCTTATAAATAGTGGTCTAGCCAGCCTATAATTAGGTCTGGGCCGACCTGTCACTTAACCCTCTTAATTTACAATTAACTACCAAGGAACAATAGGGMTGACTTTTACTAAGGCACATTAGGGCCTAATTAAATATAATATAATAATATTATTCAACTCTCTCTCAGGTAGAATATTCTTCGAAGTTACAATATTTCAACAAATTGTACTAGTTGTTGGTACCATACACATACCAAAATACTATGTCAAGACCATACMAAAWTTTTATATGGCATGAAGGAAAATATAAGATGAGTTTGATGCAACTTCTCTTAGTTACTAGCATCTAGTTGTTACCTTATTCTCTAGTTATGTGCCTACTCATTACCATATTGTTTTCTTGCAAATATAATATAATATTATAGAATAGTTAATATTAATTAATTCTATAATATAATATATATTTTTCCCAGTAACGTGTTCCATTTATGATGGTATTAAACAACTCAATCCAAACAATATTTGTTCCATCGTAACCCACCGAAAATAAGTTCTTGATAGCCAACCCACATTTTATTTCAAATGAAGTTGACTCTGGAAACCCATTTTCACAAATATAATTACCACTTTATAAAATTGATGGAATGCACTCATGGAGATAAGCGTGCATTATATTTCATTAATATGATACATATATAAATACATGATCTTGATCGTTGGATTCATCTTCCAAGAGATCTTTTGGACTCTCGACCACAGTTCATTTCATATTCCTTCAAGTGGGTAATCTTTAATGGATTATGTTTCCAACATATCCTCACCCTCCCTCTCAAGGGGTGTATGTGAGTCCAAGAAGAGCGCTGAAATCTGGAAGTGGAAAATTGTCAATGGTTGAATGTGCTCTCTGAATCTAATGGTTTTGGGATGACCACAAACCAAAATGTTAGTAGAATTTGATGTCTTCTTTAACTAAATGGTGGTGGTGTTTTAACAAAGGCCACAAACCATGGAACTTGGCTCTAAGGCTCATTGGTTCCCATAACATTTCTTAATTTAGCTAGAAGATGATGTAAGTTGATGTCTTTTGCTAATTGGAAATGCTCTCACATAGGGGTCTAAAGATGACCACAAATTGTTTTCTAGCAGAAGCTGGTGTTTTCTACTAAATGGAGGTTTAGGGAAAACCACAAACCAATATGGTGGTTTTGGTATGACCACAAACCAAATCACACTCACTTTTTACTACTTGATTGATAGGAATTTGAAACTTGAAGCCTGATTTCCAATCATTGACATTATTCTCCCTTGCCAGGTACAAGGTGAGAAAATGAAAATATTTCCACTGCAAGATGTGTCATTACTCGAGAATGAATTCTTTGGTATGATCGATATATCCTCTTGACTATTGATGACAATTGCCAAGAAGTGATCCACACATAGTGATTATTTACTCTTGCAGTTTTCTTGCGTTTGGAACATCAACCTAAAAGATGATTATGCTTTCCACAATGCTCACAAGGTTGAAGATCAAGACACTAATCTTCCATGTGGCCAACTCGATGATAATGTTGGCATTTCAAAATATGCTCTTGAACTGGAGTAGGTGAATATGATCTTTCCTGAAGCAATCCAATACTCTGGAACTTGACTGGTTTGGTATAATACAGAATGTGAAAGGAAACTTCCTTTTCATATCCGATACATGTTATGTGTTTATTGTCTCTAATTTCTTCCCAAGGTCCAATTAATGGCTTGGAAAGAGAAAGTCGAACTTGTTCATGCACAACTTCATCTTCATTTTCACTTGTATATGAAGTTGGCTTACAGAGATGTTCTTTCATTGGTTGTTGATCTAGATCATCTTCTTCTTCTTCTTCTTCGAAAAGAGGGTGGTTCTGAACAAAGACTAGTTCAAAATGTCGAAGATTTTTTCGTTCAAATTCAAGATGAAGAAGTTGAGTCTGAGTTTGAAGCAATTCTACTTTGGCTTGTGAAACTTGAAAAAAAGTTTGAATAAATCAAAGAGTTTTTTTGTTAGTTGTGACCATATTGTCTTAAGTTGAGAGTATTAGAGTGTTCAACAACTCTAACAATTAGTCAATTTGAGCCATTTAATAGTCAGACTCTACAATGCAAACTCAACAAATGAAGGGTGTCAGCTTCTACCAAAAATGCACCCATTTACAATGTAATTCAAAAAGATAGGTTCACTTGCCCCAATCTAGAGGTTTCCTTCTAGAGGACAAATATTACTCAGTGGTTCTAGTGTTATAGGCTAATATAATTGATTTGGAATTAGAAAATCAACTCCTTAGATAAGATAATAGAGCTTTGATCGATAGCCAAAGAAGATAGGTTTCAGGGTTCAAAGAAGATAAAAAGAAAGAAGCAGTTCACATTAACTCACCAAGAGTTAATATTTCCGTTAATTCTCATTTCAAGACCGTTCCCAATAACACTCAGTGATAAAATGTTTTGGTTATTGGTATGAGTTTACCATTTTTTAGTTTAGTTTGCATTTTCTTTCATTTTAGTTAATAAAAGAGTAGCTACAAAATTTCAAATTCTATAGCAACTCTAATTTTTGTTTTTATATTTTATTATTTTTTGTTTTTCTTTTGTTTTGTTTTACAGGGGTAGAAAGAATGTCCTGGAAAATGCGGGAAATGAGAAAATTAGTTCCCAGGGAAAATTCTAAAATTGAACAGTTAGTAGTTTTTATTTTTATATACTTAGTTAATTTAGTTTGGAGAATTAAACATTTTTTTTATTTTTCCATTCTAAATTGATAATTGTTTATGGTTATGGAAGTTAATTTATGTTTTTGAATTCTTTCAATATAAAACAGTGAAGGAAAAACAATTAGAGGGGAGTTTTTAGTTTTTTGGAAAGAGAACAATGCTTATACATTGTTGTACAGGGTTCTGTTTTGATACATTATTCTGAATCTCTTATGACTTTGAATATTAATACAAGCAATCGATATTTGGTACTATAACTCATATTCGAGTTGTTTATTTTTGAAATCAAAGTTTTATCTGGATTATGTGTTGATGATATTACAGATTGATTTAGTTAATTATTGTTAATACATTAAATCAATTTCATTTTTTATTTGGCACATTATTTCAGTGATTAATATGTATATGAGTTATTGTTGGGATTATAAGTTTGTGTTAATTATTTAACCGGGTTTAATAATTAGTTTTCAGTTGATCTAATTAAACATTTGTTTTGAAGATCTATATATGTAAAACATTGTTTATTTTACTTAGATTTATATACTATTTAAATTTAGGCCCGATGATTAATTTTTTCTTTTCAGTTTTATTTTGCTTTAGTTAATTTCCTTTTCTTTCATTATACATACTTTTCATTTTTTAAAAGAAAACAAATTCCTCTTTCATAAAGGTAACTTTTATGTCAACTAGAATTAATTTCTCTTTTGTATATAGTTTAAAATCTGTATATATTTATATGTTAGTTTGTGATTCAATAAAAAGTAAAAAACTTTTCAATTGATTACAAGGTATATATATTTTGAATTTAATAGATTAGATAGTTATAGGTAACTGGACCTAAACCAGTCAGAATCACCATTTACAACATATAAGGATCTAATTGGGATCCTGACCGAGCGAATTCCTTCATGTTGAACATGGTCATATTTGACTATCAACGGGACATTTGTGTGATTGTAAAAGAATTTTCTTATGGATTTTGCCTGATCTAGAACCTCTCATATCCAAACAATTTTACCAATATTCTTGAGCATTAAATCTATGCAACACACAACATAAGAGGTCCAAAATATGGAGGGGTTCCTAAGATCAAAAGGTATACCAACAACCATGTTACCCCATCAGAGGTGATGACTTTTAGATACTCTCACAAGGGTGTCATGTTGTTGCTTTCATGAGATGTCATCCTCATATTCTTTTGATCTAGATAGAGTTTATATTGATCTCCACTAGATATATGATCGTGCTAGCTCAACCGTGGTATAGCTCATCTTCATCCCTCACTCCTCATATGATAGTTGCATTATGGATGGTACAATATGGTTTCATTATACTTCATTTTGATATTCCATGTATCAATGTTCATTTGGATGTGATGATATAACTT
>WSFP011475751.1:0-17007 GCA_009831015.1 Picea engelmannii
CCAAGGAAACAAAAATGGATACATAGGTCAAGGCCATGAGATTATAAATGAAGAGGCAAATACAAAGGAGGATGAGGACAAATAGGTAGAGGATGTGGTTGAGGCAATTACTATTGCTTTAACTATTGGAAGGAAGACCACATAAGTCCTGACTACCCCATAAAAGACAAAACCGATCTCAAGTTATGTAATATATGTGGAGTGGGTGACCACTCACTTGAATATTTACCTATTGTATTAGAGAAAGTGATGAACATGAGAAACGTGAACCTCTTGCATACAGTGCACAAGCAAGACATTCCAAATTCCAAAAATCTTCAGGTAGTAACAAGATTAGGGGTGGGTGAAGACATCTATCCAGATCCTCCAACTCAACAAAGGGGATACTGAAATACATATCCTGACCCAAAAAATGAGAAAAATTAATGCGAGAAGCAATGAAGTTCCTTAAAAATATTGGCCAAGACAAATCAAACAGATACAAGGGAGGACAATCAAGCATTCCAGACACTGCTCTAGGATAATTTCTCCAACTATTAAAATAAATGAAATCAGTCGGTCACCTTATCGACTTACTAGACATTCTAAGAGAATACAAAGAGGATCAAATACCAGTTAAAAATCTTCGACAATTGTCACAGGAGAGACATACAAACGAATTTGACCTGCAAGTCGACCTATAAATCAATGGACACATGATTAAGCAAATTGTAGTTGACTTTGGATTGCAAGTAAATGTCCTCCCTAGAGAAACATGGATTCAACTTGGGAAATGATTGCTAGTTCTAATAATGAACTTCTTAAAACTAGTACATCAAAGGTTCAATGAATCGATTGGCACACTCAAAAGTGTCATAACTTCCATAATGAGGATTCCAACAAGAGTTGACTTTGAAGTAATTAATCTAGTCGAAGGCATTCCCACATATCTTGCATTAGTCACAAGACCATGGGGTCGAAATATGAAGGTGAAAATATCACTTGAAAGGGACAGGATTAAACTAAAAGGTAGTGACAGGAATATCATCATGCCCTTGGACCTAAAAGAAGGAAAACCTTGGGTTGAAACATGGGATGAACCCCAGGAGGCTCGTTGTTTGTACCAAATAATGAACGAACAAAAATACAATGTCGAGTCGAACTATAAAGGATAAATCTTAGTCGGAACACCATTATCGATAGGGAAAAATTCAGATACATAACTTTACAATTGGCAAATGGAGAATTATGAAGCCCAAGCTAAAGAGTGTTGGTTGATAGAGGCAATCCCCATAAAAAAATCAAGAACATGCTTCTTAGTACAAGTAGTCCCTATCATACTAGAGAAAAAGCTAAATGAAACACCCACTCTCATTCCAACTAATACACAAACAAGACCGCCCTTGTGGTTTAGTGAAAGAAATTCCTTGATATCCCATGTCGATGAAGTATCAAAGTCATTCGTAGAACACAGGAGGGTACAAAGTTTAGCAAAATCCTTCACCGTCCAGGCAAACGAATGGTGGGAAACCCATGCACCACGAATTCAAGCATGGAACACTTCTACCTTATACTTTGTAGAACAATTTGGTGGAAATAATTTATCAACGCAAGTCAACATATTGAATTTCAAACCTGGGTCGACCACATTTATCAATGTGAGAATGAGTGGAGAAGAGTAGGATATAGGGATAAAAGGGTATGACCACACATGTTCCCCAGTACATTGGATGACATACCACATAATTGCTACAAAATTGAAGAAGCATGTGGCCACACGTTTAGTTGGAATAAAATACAAGAAAACTTTATCAGAGACATTGAGTTCATCCTGGAGGAGGTGCACTTGCGAGAGGCCACAAAATAATTTTTTTTTTCTCGAAAATCCAAATCTTGACGAAATACAAAAGAGAGGCAAAGCCAAAGTTGACATAGGGTCGACATTGACTTGCAATTTTGTGTCAGAACAAAATCAAGACAACATAATAGGTCATCGAATAGACATGGAAAACATAATTTTCCATAACAAAGATTTCAACGGAAGAGAAGTCATCCTGGAGTAATAATGATGTAAAGACAAATTATTCAGTATCCAAGGAAGACAAAGAATATAAATAAAAACCCAACTTCACCCTAAGTTATAATGAGGTTTTAGAAGGAGAGTGATAACTAGATGAATCCAAAGCCCCAGAGTAGATGGACCCATAAATTAAAACCAGGGAATTTGACATCTCAATAGATGGTCAATCGAAAATGGAGAGAATAGGCGACTATTGGTTGAATAAACAAACTACAAAAATAGTCAACCTATTGGGAGGATATTAGGACGTCTTTGCACGTGATTGAAAAAATATGAAAGGATTGGTGCAAGAGATGGGGGAGATGAAAATCGACCTCATCCTTGGGGCCAAGCCCATCAAAAAGCATCCATACAAGTTAGCACACAAGTATAATCCCATAGTCCAAAAAGAGATAGAGGAAATGTGAGCCACCAACATCACATACCCTATCAACAAGTTAGAATGGGCAAGTCCGATGGTCATACAACCTAAAAATCATGACCCGAAGAAACTAAGAATATGTTTCTATTGATATTATGGTAGCTACGGGAGGTATTAACCTCTACGTGTAACCTTTGACGAGACTAGAATATTTCGGGAAGCAAGAGAAACTCTAAACAAATGTGTAGAAACCCTAGAAGACATGTCGGCTCAATAAAAGAATTAATCTTTAAGTGTTAACCTCTAAAATAAGAAGTCGACCTAGACAAGTGACAAAGAGCGCTATAAATAAGAGGGCACTAGAGCTCATTTGTCACTCTTACTCTCACAACTGCATAAGACTAGTGGTGCGCAAGTTTGGAGAGGGAGTGCAACTGCAACTGGGATTTTGGATTTTGGTTGGACTTTATCTTGGTTATGGTTTGGACTTTCTTCTTGGTCTTTGGTTATTCTTGCTTGGTGCGCTACCCTTGGAGAAAGTGCGCTACCTTGGTTGGCTATTATTTTGCTTCCATAATTATTCTTTATGTCAAGGTTAAGATGGTTGGGGGTGGCCTTTGTGTCTATGGTTGGGTGACAACATTGCTATATTGTCTATGGAAAAACAAACACATGTCTTTATTTCTAACATGTTATGGGCCCACACTATCTTCATACAACCTAACCACTGGAAGATAGATTGGGAATTTATTTGTTAAACTTGTTATGGAACCAGTTACAACTGTAGCTAGGTTTTATGATTATGAAGCTGCAACAAACCCTAACCCTTGTGTTTAGGCACTTATGATGAAATGTTTGACCTAATTCCTTGACATCCTAATGTGCCCTAGCCTAGCGCACCTCTTGGTACTCTCAGCTGGAAAAAACGTCAGGTTTGAATTTTTGGTCAAAGTCAGAGTCAAAGTTTGATTGGTCAAAGTCAAAGGTTGAATGGTCAAAGTCAAAGGTTTACTTCTGCTCAAATTGATTTTTTGGTCAAAGTTGAAATTTTAGAGTTTCTAGCTGGTTCTAATCATTGAATCTTCTGATTGAGTTTCTAATCTCTTCTTGTCAAGATGATATCTAGTTTAAGATTGGAAGACATGCTGGACGATGTTACAAGACTTCAAAGGTATGCACTTGTATATGCTATCCAAGTTATATCATCTAGCAAAACATAAGTGTGTGTTACGAGGAAAGTCACTCTATGGCATGGGGTAAACCACAACAGACGTAAATGACTGCATAAATCAACTCTATCCTCAAGTATGCTATATAAACAAATATGCTAACAAGACAAGATAAAGAGCCTACCTCGTCCGGATGTTCGTAGAAGACCACCGTTGAGCATTTGACTCAAAGCTATACACCTGCAAATTGTCCTCAACAACCAAGATACGCAAGCATATGGTGATAATATATAAAGTTATCACATATAATAACATAATCCATCAATATTCATAACAAATATGCCCATGGAATAATAATTCAAATATTTTCAAGACATTAATTGGACGAGAAAAGAGTATTTCTATTAAAATATGATTCACAGAAGTGTATGAATGACAAACTTCTATGCCGACACTTCTTGAAACCGAGAAACTAAGTCCCTTCCAGTTGGGCCTCCACCACTTCAATCCTCCACCAAAGGCAAGCTCATATAAGAGAGACGATGAGGTTCTCCATCAAAGAAGGAAGAGCTTGGGGGCTGAACACTGTGTTCAGACTTAAAAGGACAAAGGGTTGCAGACTCAATATGAAGTGAATAGTTTCTTCAGAGTAATTTTTCTCTCAAAGTTGAATTCTTTCTCCTCTTCCACCACTCAGATATGGCTCATTTATAGCCTTCAAATGGAACTGAAGGGTCCAGTCATAATGTTTCTAGTATATGGAAGGTCAAGGATCATGGATCTCGTGACATGACATGGAAACCCGACACCATTTTTTAATTTTGGGAACAAAACTTGATCTACACGGATTGTAGTGGTGCAACCTATGTATACGCATGTTGTATAACTATTATGGCGCGTATATGTGGAAAAATATGTTTTTTTAGCTCTTGGAATTGCAAAAAGGGACTTCAATTCTGCATAGGGAAATGGAAAAGGACTTCAGATCAAGTTGCATGGGGTGAGGAAAATATTGCTATAACAGGTGCCCCCTAATGTGTGAGATCAGAGGAGTATCTGCGATGGTCGAAATACATTATAATTCCCAGAAGTGAAGTAATGGAGACCCAGTTGGATGAACCAGTTGCTCATAAGAATATTACAATCCATAATGACTTTGTAGACATGGATGCCAATTTGAATTACACTGCAGATCCATGTGAAAATATACCAAACAGTTGTTCATGGCCATGAATAGGCAATACAAAAGGAGTTGCATGCCATAGGCTGTCATAGTCATGAACAAGGCCCAGTGGAAACCGGTCTCAAAATCAATCTGAAGATATTTGTATACAATAGAGTACAATCTGATCTCCCATGATCACTGAAGTCATATAAGTACTGGTCCAATGAATGATAGCAACAACTCATGAAAGATGTGACTATGAACTGATGTCTTCAAGGCTTCTACATGATCCGCCAAAGGTGCAAGTCTACATTATGTGAATAAATGAGTTGAGGTCAAACACAATGAGACTTCGTTTGATTACTGGTCATTAATGTATACCGTTAACAAACACAAGACAACCTACCGATAATGAAAGTAGGTGTCAAGGCACTGAGTACATTCTTACAAGTGTGAATAAAGGAGTTGAGGTCGAACACTCGAATAATCCATCGATCAAGAGACATTGATGTATTCCCAATTGACGATGGAAAGAGAACCTGCCACTGATGTCTGCAAGCCTTTAGGTACTCATAGGATTCTAGGCCTTGTTTCCAGAATAGATGGGCTGAAGTCGATGGAAGGAGATCCATCAAAAGGAGAGAATTAAGGTATATCTCATCAGTCAACACGAGGTATAAAGAAATAGCTTAATGATTTGGAGGAGCTCGGACAATGAACATGTTCACGAACCAATGACCCTGTGCATCTTTCACATGCACTAGATGCAAGAAGTGCATGAAAAAGACCCTCTGAATAGCAGCCAATGAGGAAAATTGCCGACAAAGGCTAGGAAACCACCAATAAGGCTTATGGAATCCAAGACATTGCACGAATCCCAATGTGTGAATAGATTTCT
The DNA here is from genome assembly GCA_009831015.1 of Picea engelmannii. Lineage (NCBI taxonomy): Eukaryota > Viridiplantae > Streptophyta > Pinopsida > Pinales > Pinaceae > Picea > Picea engelmannii. The sequence goes on from WSFP011475751.1 coordinate 5,653, forward strand.
TATCGTCGAACACAAGGGAAACCCCCCAGTCAACAACCAATGATGAGATGTCGACCGCTGGGTTCAAGGTTACTTACCCATAAGGAAAGTAGGACCAAGGTGCATGGTAGGGCAACAACTTCATGTAACTCTGAGACATACTAAGGGTATGGCCGACATGCAAAGTCAAGAGTTCTGAGAAATGGCCGACACAGGCTGATGGACATCCTTTGAAAAAGAGCATGAGACATATGGATGACTCTGGCAGCATAGACTCAATGATGAAACTTTGTGATGCAGGAGGCATCAATCAAAACCTCCATAGAGACTGGAGGAGTAACCAGTTGGGGGAGTAAACTCAAAGTAACAATCTCAGCTTCCTAAGGTCATGCTAAAACCCAAAATTTTGATGACAAGTGGACTCAAAAGTTTGTGCTCTGTTCAAAGGTGACACGACTGCTTCCAACATGAGATAATATTCCTTTCACGCCCGTCTTTTTTTGTTTTTTCATAGTCAAATGAATGCTATGATACATAGGAGGAAACAAGTGTTGTGAGTAAGCAACTAGTTCCAACAGTGGACCATACCTATGCTCAATACAAGGAGGTGCATGAAGGACATGGACACTCGGGGAAATGTTTCCTCTTGGGGTATAGGGTGTCAAGATGCAAAGGATATAAATAGGGATTTGCTTGGATGATGATGCAAACTGTTGAGATAATAGGCTTATAATGCAAAAGTGAGAACCGTCAATAGGCTCAATATTGCAAGCAGGAAGGTGAGATGCAATTACAACTTAACTCCAAAGAATATAATTTTTTGTAAATTTAGTCCCCTAGGTCCGAAAAAGTATAAAACACTACCCAGGAGAACTCTTCTAGCCACTAGTGACCAGAGTGTTCCTTTTCGAAATTAGTGTACTTGGTTCGAAAAAGGGTTAAACTTACACCAAATAAATGTCCTTTCATATCCAATTTACGAGTGTGAAAGGGACAAGTTCACTCAACAATCTTTTCGCTTTTTGGGAGAGTTAGAAAAGAGCTTAAACAAGACTCATGGGAGTCCCATATGTATATGTTAGCATGCTTATAAATAAGAAATGAGGTTCGAATGCAAAGTCATATTAGCCATAAGGGACTCTCAGTCCTATGAAAAAAATCTCTGCATGGGCATCGAATGGCACAAAGGTTCTAACAAGGGTGCCCATGTTTGGTAAGTCTCTACCATTCACTAACGACACTTCTAATAGTAGAGAGAAGGTTCTGTGTCGTTAATAAGTGGGTTCATACCTAAGGCATATGGATTGCAGTCATAGGATAATGCAAAATGCAAGATGGATTGATGGCCTATCCTATATGATGGCCAAAGAAATAATACGTGCCAAAGTCACGAACGGGTGAAAAAACACTAGAACCACAAGAATCCCCTGGATAAAACCACCAAAAACAACTCCTTCCATTGCATTATTAGTCCACTAGGCCAAAATATTAGCAAAAATATGTAAAGTGGGTAAAGTTTTTCTATAAATAGTAAAAAAATAACCAATTTACCATATCATTTGTATTTTTTACCCAAATAGTGCATTTTGGACTAAATTTCCCCCGATCTTCAACTTTCGATTGCGGGAGCTACAAGTGACGGATTTGCAAACCATCTGGACCAAGTAAGTCTTATTTCTCTTCTCTTCATTTCTATTGGTTTAAAATTTGAATTTAGGCTTCAATTTTTGAATATTTTAAGGCGTAAATTAAAAACGAGGGTGTACGAGGGATGTAATTCATCGGGTCGCGTATATGTTGCCCTATACGCGACTGTTATCGATACAAACCGCGTATATGCATCCCTATACACGACTGTGTAAACTGCAGATCGCGTACAAGTCCGTGAGTTGAATTTTTAAAAAGGTATTGACTCAAAAATTGGTTTTAAACTTGCAGGATGCTGCTAGAGTGGAGAGAAAGAATGCATGAAGAGGTTGATGCTGCAGTAGAAAGAGATCTAGGGGCCCAAATATGTGGGATTTATAAGTTTTGGGCTCTCAAAGGGATGAGGGCTCAAGTGAGGCTGCTCCAAATGATGGTGAACTACTGGGATCCAGACACAAAAGCCTTCAACCTCAATGGGAAACCATTGAGGATTGAAGTTGGGGACATATATTTCTTGACGGCATTATCACGTCGGGGTGAGGTTGTGAACCTCAAATCCCAGGGATATGAGAGTGGCATGAATATAGAGGACTACATAGCCACTCACTGCATTACAGGGACTGAGAAGGTAGGGAGCCAACTCTTGAACAGAGCAATCAACAACTTGAGTCTCAAGATCATTGTCCTAGTGTTGGCACGGATCACAGGGTCGGCTTTGTTGCATCAAGCATCGAGGCCATTGATGTTATACTCCATGGAGTGCTTGCGACCTACGATTTATGATTGGTGCACCTCATTGCTGGACAACATGAAAGGCCAACTGATAGACTACAAACAAGGTAGAAAGAGGAACTTTGAGTTCACGTCTAATATCTTATGTAGTTTATTCTTCGAGCAAGTTCCAGGCTTGGGACCTAGAGTTGATATTGTTCCTTATGGACCTCACGATCCAACCATGGCACGGTGGACCGAGGTGATGAGGCGGTTGGGGGGTGGTAGGGTACCAACACTCTACAATGACGAGTTTTTCTTCCGGTGGCGTCAACAAGTGATAGCTATGGACGAATACCCATATGCAGGGATCAACTTCAAAGGAGATCCAAATATTCCATTACCACTAGGTTTTGCTTACATAGACATAGGAATGAAACAATTTTCAAATATATTTAATTTTTTTGTATTTTTGTAAAAGAATTTTTTTTTTTTTAGGATGATGTCAAGTACTAAATTAAACATGTACGGTTACACAGATATGGGTCTGTGACGAGCAGATGGACTCCCACGACACTGGTGGAGGCACCGGGGGGACGAGCCAGTGGGAGGAGACGTTGAGAGAGTGCTTCAAAATGTGCAGGGCAACCTGTCTCGTTTGACACAAAGAATTCCCATGGTTCAGGTAGAGGATCTACCATAGGTGATGAAACAACAGGTGGTAGGTGTGCCCCATGCTTGGGTGCGACTATTCTGGCGTCTCAAAAATGTCGTACTATGTTATCATGACACACATTCGGTGCCACAGTAGATGTCATGTTGATTTTATTGATTGGCCGTATATGTATTTTGAGGGTGTGAGCCCCAATTTTGTACTATGACACCATATTTTTTGGAGATATGAAATATAAAAACATTAGTCTTCGACTTTACTTATATTACAATGTGTACATTGGTGAATGTGTTTTATTTACTTTAGTTGTGTGAAAAATGCCATTCTAAAAATAAATTATCATATGCATCAGATACATAATTAGAACTTCTAAGTATGTGATTATAAGTAATAAAATCAAAATGTCGTTCCAAAATTCATACCCATAGGAATCGTCAAAGTACAGTAGGGTCTCGCACATGGTAACTGTCGTTCAACTGACATACTATTAACTGGGAGTCCAGACGGAATTCTAGAGAACGAATACCATGTGAAATGGTATCGTGTAAAAGTTCTATAACGACGCTATACTTGGCCACATTATTCATTGATGACCCTAGACAAATGCCACCTGAAGACACCAGTTGACCCTCGGGTGAGTAAATGGCCCAAGCGACGGAAGCCAAGTTCTGTGTATGATGAATGGCACCATCTGTGAATCCTAAGTAAACAGACGACACCATTGACATCTTCCAACCAAGCGAAAACTCGATAAGAAAGCCAAAGACACAAAGGAAAGGATATATATACACTAAAATACATTAGTATACAAAGATTTACACTCAATCTTGGGGCTCAAGAGTAATATCTTTTCAAGTAGAGCCCATTCCTAGGCTCAACAATCATATCCCCTTCATAATATTCCAATTTGTAGGCACGTCGCACGATATAAAGACCGTGCCACATGGGGTTGAACTTTCCTACCCCCAGTGGTTCTTTGTCTTGGTCATACAAGAGGACCAAGTCACCCTCAACATATTGGCGAGGACATACAGACTTATCATACTAGACCTTGACATGTTGTTTATTCTCTTCGATAGCTGTAGAGGCATCTTGATGTTGCTCATCTAGGATCTCTAGGTGTACGAGGCATTCTTCGAGATATGAAGTGTCAGGTAGGAGCTTAAATGCTAGTATAAGAGAATGGATTTCACATTCAATAGGAAGGATCGACTCCACACCGTGTACTAACTGAAATGGAGAAAAGTTGGTGGAAGTTTTGATCGAGGTTTGGTATGCCCAGAGCATAGGGTAAATCATGAGATGTTAGTCATATTTTTTCTGGCTGACATTCCTCTGGAAAATGGTCTTGAGAGACTTGTTCACGACCTCTACTTGTCAGCTAGAGCCCATGTACATCGGGTTTTGTGCCCAAAATTAAAAAATGGTGTCAGGTTTCCATGTCACGTCATGAGATCCATGATCCTTGACCTTCCATATACTGGAAACGTTATGACTTGGCCCTTCAGTTCCATTTGAAGGCTATAAATGAGCCATATCCGAGTGGTGGAAGAGGATAAAGAATTCAACTTTGAAAGAAAAGTTACTCTGGAGAAATTATTCACTTCATATTGAGTCTACATCCCTTTGTCCTTTTAAGTCTGAACACAGTGTTCGGCCCCCAAGATCCTCCTTCTTTGATGGAGAACCTCATCTTCTCTCTTATATGAGCTTTCCTTTGGTGGAGGATTGAAGTGGTGGAGGCCCAGCTGGAAGGGACTTATTTTCTCGGTTTTGAGAAGTGTCGACAATTTTTTTTGTCATTCATACACTTCTGTGAATCATATTTTAATAGAAATACTCTTTTCTCGTCCAATTGATGTCTTGCAAATATTTGAATTATTATTCCATGGGCATATTTGTTATGAATATTGATGGATTATGCTATTATATGTTCTAACTTTATATATTATCACCATATGCTTGCGTATCTTGGTTGTTGAGGACAAGTTGCATGTGTATAGATTTGAGTCAAGTGCTCAACGATGGTCTTTTACGAACATCCAGATGAGGTAGAGTATTTATCTTGTTTTGTTAGCATATTTGTTTATATAGCATACTTAAGGATAGAGTTGATTTCTGCAGTCATTTACGTTTGTTGTAGTTTACCCCATGCCATAGAGTGATTTTCCTCATAACACTCTAGAACCTTCCTTTATCTTGATCAATTCTTCCTTGAGGGACTTGTTTTCCCTTCTTTCTTTATTTATCTCACTTAAAGCACTGATCAGTTCAGCCCAAAAATCCACTATGCGTTCTTCTTCTTCTTCTTAATCTGTCTGAAAAGATGAGCATATTTCTTCTTGTCTTGTAGCTGTTGTTAGCACCAGGAGTCACCATTAGATTGCTAGAAGGGTAAGCCCAGTACCCATTTGATTCTTTAGGATTGAATTGGTTCTGGGATTTGGGTAGGATCAACAAGAATTAGCGATAAAGGGAGAGGACAAAAATCTTAGTATCATACCATTGGGCATGGAGTCATAACCACTCTGCAGATTGAAGGCAATCAAGATGAGTTATCATATCCAGAGCTTATGAGATGATAATGGAAGAATAGAGAATGTAACAAAGAGTAGAACAACCACTGAACATAAATACTCTCTGCAAAATGGATTAAGAGCACTTTAATAAACAATGTGAATAGTAAGAAATCACTATAGGCAATCACTACAAATCCTTTGCAGCTCATGAATATCGTATTCACAGGTAACCATTGATCCTCAATGACTACGATCCATTCAAGTGTGAGGACAAAAAAGAATGAAAACAAATGAATCACATTATGATAAAAACAACTGTCATGAATCTTCCATGACAGAAATGCTTACACAACATGTCCTTAGGATTATAATTTTACTCACACGGATTTCTGCCTGCTTTAAATCCCCTCTCGGGTCATAATACTGAAAAAAAAACGCTCCTCTTCTATGTCTCATATACAACATATGGAAAATGATCCCTTACAACAATTTGTTCTAGATCCACAAAACGACGGACAGGTAGGTATCCTAAGCCCTAAAAACTCTAAGGGCAAGCTATCTGTTCTAACAACTTCTACAAAACTAGTAAACAGTTTCAACTAAAAAACCCTTGATTTTAGGCTAAGTACATTCCACAAAATTTGGCTTGAAAACAACTCTATTCCACTTGGAAGCATCCTTGGTGATCATTCCTTTCACTTCCTTGATGTAGGAAAAATCATTCCAGCTATCACAAACTCCTCTGATCTTCCAGCATTTGACTGTTCAGGCTAATCACAAAACATGCATTTACAGGAGATCCCATAACGCCTGTGATTTTTATTTTCCATAATTAAGTGCCTTTGACTAAGATATTGTTTGCAATTTTATGTATGCTATTCTTCCTTTGATTCTGACAATGGTGGCCCTGTTTTATTAGTCAAAGTACAAAAATGCCTTACCTAAGTATTCATCATTTTATATGCTTTGCATATGAAGTGAAGCAGCAACAAATTCTCCATAATCTAGCATGTTATTTTCATCAGCATCCACAATCTCCATTAATGTCTGCGCTTCTGATTCATCCAACTGGGAACCGAGCTTATGAAGACCTACATATTTTGTGGCAGTTTTGGAAATGGACACCTATGCATTCTTTGGCACTTCTCATTTGCGTTGACAGTTTGATGAATTCGGTATTTGGATACTGAATGTTCCCTTGTTTTTCTGCGAGCGGGTGTAGATACAAACACATAGGTCTTCATGGAACTATGGGCCTGTGTTGGATTAACCAAACCCTCCACGTATTTTGTCAGAGTTTTACTGAAGCATTGGCTTTACTTTAGCATTTGGCGGGCTTTCTCCATTTGCATGCTCGATAATTTCTTAGTGGTACACTTGTCTTTTGGGTGATGACAGTGAGCTTGCCACCTGGATTCTCAACACATGGTTTGAGTGTTCTTCCTTTGCGTGTTCCACCTGGAAGATCAACACTTTGGCACTTGGACCCAATGGTTGCTTCATAACCCAAACATTAGTTGACCAGTGATCTCTTTTAAACACCTGACACTTGGTACTATCGAGTCTATCTTATAGATTATTAAGTGCCCATGATCTTTTGGGCATGCTCGACACCTAGATGCTTGTTGTTGGTGCTTTACACTCATAAATTTTCCCTTGGCACACTTCAATATTTGTTATGACACTCAAATTAAAGTGTTTTCGATAACTTGGTGATCTGCTCGACGTTTGATGTTCATAACTCGGATTGTGGTCAACGCTGAATAGCACACTTGTCACCTCCTTTAATGTTGTGGTTTTGCGCTAAGGGAATAATCTCACATGCATAATGGATTGATGTTTGGAAAATGTTTATATTACCAAGATTTTGAGCACTAAACATAGATGTCATGCACATTCTAAGCTCCTCCCATCCCATTGCTTGAGCACTTGATGCTAGACTCGAGCGCTAGGTTGGGACCTTGTATGTTGTGTGATTTGGCTTGTAAACTTAGGTCTATAAGTGGAGATTGGGCCTCTGGCCCAATACATTTTGCTAAAAATAATTAAAACCCTACATAGAGACCCGAGAGCTAATTAGCCTTAAAAACAATTTTTAATTTGCCAAAACTTGTAACTTTTTCCCAAAGTCCATATCTCTGGTGTTGACGAAGCTGGCGCTACAAAATCGCTAGAATTAAAGAGTGCTACAGAATCTCCCAAGTTTTAAGGAGCGCTACGAAATCACCAATTCACTGGTGCTGCTAAAGTCCCTGATCACTACAAAAGTGTGATTATGCTGCATAATTGACCATAACGTTGCACGGTTGGCCAAACTTGATGACAAAAATTTATGTGCTAACACCTACATCTTCTTTAGTATTCTCTGGCTATGTGATGGGATATTCTTCAAAGTAGAGATTATATAGCTTATCCCAAAGTTCTTTAGTTGATGAACATTTTCCCACTTTGTCTTTTACTGAATCAGGTAATCCTTCCAAGATAAAATCCATTGCTATTTTGTTGCTCCTTTTCAATTCCTTCTTAGATGCAGTCTTTGGAGGTTTCTTTGTAGTAGTGTACCCTGTCACAACTGAGTGCCAAATATCATATCCTTGTGCCTGCAAAAATGTTTTCATTCTAATACTCCACATTTCATGCTCTTGACCATTTTGACAATTGAATTGTGGTATTCCACTTTTTCTCTCCATGATCTACCTTCCAGTGGTTAAACTGAAGGAACCTCCTATGATATCAATCGTTGGAATACTGAGAGTGGGGGTGAATCAATATGAACACTTTTATTACTTTTAACCACAATATGTATTGCTTGAATTTATGAGCAGTTCTTTAATAACATTCAAAACATTATGAGCGGTATAAATAAATAGTGAACAATAAAAAACCACACAAGTACATAGTACACCATGAGTTTACGTGGAAACCCAATGCGGGAGAAAACCATAGAATTCTTTTCTTATATGCCAGAAGAATTATATTCATAGGAAGCACCAACATCCAAATTCTCCATCTGCCACTGGAAGGAGGCTCCAATCCCCTATTCTCATGCTCCAACTCCCTAAATTGTATGGATCCAACCAGAAGGAGGCTACAACCCCTGTGTTCTATGGCACCAACCAGAAGGTGGCTACAACCACCTATCTTTGCCCCATCATGTCGCCCTTAAATACTAGTGTATACCAACTGTCGCTACCACATTCTATGCCATTATCACTGCCACTATCTATGTCACTGTCACTACCATTGTCTTTATGATTGTCATTTCCATTGTCTCTATCAGTGTCAACCTGTCACTGTATCCAACCTATCACATCAACCTATTTCTATCATTGCCACTATCTTTGTCATTGTCACTGTCTCTGTCAATGTCTCATCCACAAAACCAAATCCACTCTCAACCACATGTAACTCATGCCAAGATCACCAAGATCATATCTCAAACCATATGCCCAACATCACTAACACATGCCTCTAAGCATGTACCAACATACCATCACAAAACTTGTACCATGTATCAACCATGCATCAACTTGTACCCTACCAAACCACAACTTGTATGTACATCAACCATGTACATAAACCCGTACCACAACCTGTACCATAGAAAGTATCAATCCTATACAATACCATGTATCAAGCATGCATCAATCTTGTACCATATCATCAATCGTGCACCACATACCATATACCATGAAATGTGTCTCAATCATATACCATATCATGCCATACACCATGTACCATAAGATATGCTAAATGAGTAATATCAAAGGTGTACCTCAACCAAGTACCAACATCTCCAAGAGACGTATCTCATGCATGCGCTACCATATACCAAATGTATACCTCAACAATGTATCTATATCAATGGTAGACCTCTAACACAATAACCATACACCTTGTGCCAATGCTTCAAGAATGTACCAAGAACAAGCCTCAATCATGTACCATAACATCATCACCATGTAACCAAACCAGATACCAAGACAACCACTGACGCTTCTAGTCAATGTATCATAACATTACCAGGATGTACCATCAACAAGACATACCTGTCAAGTGTGTACCATAACTAACAAGTAATCCTTAAAACTTACACATAAGCTTACTTGTAGTCCTGTAGCTGACCTGACATATTAACACTGACCTGCAACTCTTGTTCAGACATCAACATCCCGGTACTAACATTCTCCCCACTTTTTTCTTGTCCTCGCAGGACAAAGACTCCCTATCAAGCGAGCCCTCATGTGGCGTCCTCTAGGAAACCCACAGGGATGCCTCGCAAAACACTAACTGTTTGACCCATGAAGATGACCCAAATTAGGGTTTCCTCAAATTTTCCTTCTCTTCTCTGCAATCATGAAAATTTTCCATCGTTCTTCGTCCGCTATCTCAGATTCATGCTATCTCTGATCTGTCAATGAAATTCAATGTGCTCAATAGGTGATAATGGGAGTCTCTTGATATCTTATTTATACTTCCCAAGTTCCTTCCTTTAGGGCCTATGTTGTAATTGTTTTACTCCTTTTCCTTCCTCTAGGGATAACCCACATTCTTGTTGCAACTACTTTACCCATAATTAGTAAACTCATAATTTCTTTGTTGCAACTAATCTATTTTTAATTATTTTCTAGTTGCAACAACTTTACCCATAATTAACTTCTTATTGGAATCACTTAACTAGCAATTTTCTTGATGAATTTCTAGGATATTCTAGAATAATTGACTTCTTGTTGACCTTCTAGGGGTTTCTAGATTATTCTTGAGGGTCCTCCAACTTCACAAAGCCACATCTCTCTAACCGTGAGGAACCACATGATGTACCACATATCACTGGAAATGACACGATGACTATTATCCATATATGAGTATATTTCCTGCGTTTGCACTATCCTTCATGTTCATATTCCTCAATCAACTTCAGGTTCCATAACCACACCTTTGGGGCTCCTTGTAGACTTCTTCAAATGCACCCATCATATCTACTGCCATAAACCAACTCACCATCAATCTTGACCATACAAATGACAACCAATTTTCCAACAATATCGTCTACATATCCAAGGATTCCAGACTTCTCGAAGGGTTGACATCAATGACAACCAACTTTCCAACACACCAATCATCTACCAAACAACATTCGAAGGATTGTCGCAATAACCTACAAAACATTTGAGGCCCACATCATCATATCAACAGATTTTTCATTTTTTCAACCCGACAATATCAGATTCAAATTACTTGACTACCAGTTGTCAATCAGTATCCCAAAAAATGGTCGTCGAAGGAACACAAGAATCCCACATGGAAAAAATAACAACACCACTTCCTCCATATGTAAAGTTGCATGAGTGGACAATTCCTGAAGAAATAATTGGGCAAAAAGAGAAACCAGAGGAAAAGGTATATCATGAGAAATCACTAGGATCAGGCAGTCGACACATAATTATTTTTTATTTTGTTGCAAATATAAGGCCCCTCCAAAGTCTTTTTGTATTCGACACTTACGAAATTTTTGAGGCATAGGTTGGTAGGTCGACAAAAGATCTAAAGGCTCTCAGTTCAACATATTAAAAAACTATTTGGAGGAAGTCGACTCCAAGAACACATAGCCTGCATCATCAACGCCAACTTGAAGAATCCAACACAAGTTGAATTCAAAATTATTCTCTTCTTCAAAGACACTATTATTTCTTTCTCATTCTATATATATATATATATATATATATATATATATCCCTCTTGTCAAAAATGATGTAACATGCTAGTGAAAACCTCTTCAAGGGTGCCAAAAATATCTGACAAATTCTTTTTAAATTTAATAGTCAC
>WSFP011475755.1:0-17006 GCA_009831015.1 Picea engelmannii
ACCCTAATTAACTATGTAATTATCATGAATAATAAATATTAATTTAATTAATTATTAAAATAACTTTATGGAGACTTTATTATAATATTATTAAAATTGGTAGATGAAGTAATTAATGGGAGGGATAAGGTGGTTGAGGAATTGATGGGGGAGAAGGCGGTTGGAGAAATAGATTCAAGGGAGGAAGATAAGGGAGAGGGGAGAACTTGGGGAGGGGGATCCTTTTTTTGGGGATATTTTGGTTTAGGGGAAGGTAATAAAATTTGGGGGGAAGGAAGAAGGAGGAAGGGAGGAGACAACAATCAACTCTCACAGGGGCACAACTGTTGCTGGGAATTTTGGGCTCAGGGGCTAGGAAACCTTAAGGATTCCTGGAGCTAGGGAACCGAAGAGGTTGGTCATAGTTGGATGGGAGGTTAATACTCAGTTTGGGTAGTATCAAAATAATCAACAACATCATTAATCGGGAAAGGGATAAAACACTAAGCTTCAGGTTGAGGTAAATACCTTATGCATTTTTTGCTTGCTGTTAGCATTATATTGTTGTTAATTATTACACTATTGTTAGTTATTATATTGTTGTTAATTATTATACTATTGTTAGTTATTATACTACTGTATTATGTTGTTAGTATTCTGCTAAACGATCAACTATTATGTTGGAACATTAATTAAAAAAGTAGGTTAGAAAGAATTTCTGTATTTATGTTTATTTATATGAGGCTATGTATTTACAGGCCTTACAAATGGTATCAGAGACTGGTTTCAAAACTGAAACCTAGGGCTTACCCATCCTCATAAATGAAATATTATGCTATTTATTTTATAAAAAACCAAGAAAAACATGGATATGCAGCTCTGAAACCCTTTAATCACAACTAGTAAATGATCAGAATTAACCCAAAAAAATAAAAAAATAATATATGTATATATAAGAGACTACCTAGAAGATTGAAATGGAGAGGTAGCATGAAAATAACCATGAAATGTCTATGAACATTTCATGAACTTGTTCACCTGCACAGGTGAAATCCTTGAAAGGAGATAAATAAACAAAAATAATTAGACATATATATAAATAATATATATGGAAAATATATAGGAGTGTAAAAAAAAATGTATATATAAATTTGGGCTCGAGGGCCAAGCTCTAGCTCCATGCAACCTGCAAGCCAAGAACAAAAACAATTTTTTTTAACACTTTTTATAAATAAATAGAAATATATATAAATAATATATATATCGAAATATATAGAAGAAGTAAAAACAAAAAATATATATGTATACAAATTTTATGGGCCCGAGCTTCAATATCCAAGCATATACTCGAGAACAAATGAACCAAAGTCACAACATCCCAAACGATGCAAGTCCCATGCACTACACGTATTATACACAAACAAATTATATGTATAAAAAAAATGGGTATTAATCCCAATCTCGAAGTCCACAAGATAACCCTCGTGCCCAGGACCAAGAGCCAAGCCTACATCACAAGAGCCAAGTGTCAATATGGAGAATCGAGGATAGTTCCCAAGAGAGAGAGCCCACAAGGGGCCAAACCATCACATTACCAAGTCCACAAGCTAACCCTCGAACCCGAGACCAAGCACCAAACAACACTAAGTCAACGCCAAAATACCAAGAACTAAGAAATGAGGAGGAATCCCACTAGGAGAATGTGCACTATGCGTATATGTCTAGTAAAAATATATGTATAATAGGAAAAAACAAATTGGGCCTGAGGCTCATTTCCAAGTCCATGTTTCACTGTCAAAAAAATTGAAAGCCACAACACAGTCACAAAACATTGTGGTCAAGCCTGCATGGAAGGCCAAGCTATGGATCCCATCTATTTGGGTACCATGAGGAGAGAGACCGCATGGTATTACACTACAATTATTCAAATCTTCAAGCCACGACTAAGCACCAAAGCTCATTGCAAATTAAGTTCTCAAGATCAAGTGTCGCACCCAAGACCAGGCATTAATCCATTGAGGAGGATACCCACAGGTCGTTGGCTATGCGCTAAGCATCAAGCCAAGCAGCTGAGAAAATTACCAACAACCAAGTCCGAGCATGAGTAACAAGCCATGCATCATAACACAAGATGCTAAGGAGGGAGATCTCGTGGATTAATATGTACAACGAGCCCGCACTCAGTTGCAGAGTGGAAGACCACGATACCCTGCTATAATGCTAGGAGGGAGAACATTACCAAATCACTAATATGTGCTCAGTTGCAGATTGGAATCCCATGATATCTTGTGAAATCAATAGCATGTGGTGCTCATTGTACTACTAGCATTGCAAAGTGGGGGGGGAGAAACCAAGGCCGCAATTGTAGAGTGGGAGAGGCAGAAGAGGAAGGAGCATTATGAGGGCAAGAGTCTGGGTGTAGAGTTTGGGTAATGAGAGCGAGGGGGGATGTGGGCCTCATGCGAGGACCCACGATGCCTGACTTTATTTATTGTAAATTATTTTAATTTTAATTTTTTTTTTTTAATTCTTTTAAATTTTAATTATTTTAAACATTCTTTTAAATTTTAATTGTTTTAATTTATTTTAAAATTTTTAAAATTTTTAATTATTTAATAATAAAAACTCAAACTATTGTTATTAAAATTGAAGAAAAAAAATGATTAAAATAAAACTAAAGTGATTAATTAATTAGAGTGATTAATTAATGTTAATAAGTACTTAATTATGATACTAATAATAATATTAATTTTATGGATTATATTAAATGTGTTGATTAAAACTATTGAAACTTAGGTTAAAGTTTAGTCTAGGTTATTGGGTTATAATAACTAATCAACGTTGTATTTAAAACTATTTAATTAGTTTTCAAATCTCTAAAGACTTAAGGAGGTAAGTGACACTTATTGGCGGGTACCTCGTAGTGCTAACATAGTTGGATGGGCAATGGAGTTAGAAACTATTATGAACAAAGTTACCAAGCTTAGAGGCTTTCGACCCCAATCTTTAGCCACTTACCCTAAAGAGAGTAATGTTTGTTTACAGACAAGTAAAACAAAACTCACGCCTAACCCTATGTTTACAAGTATAAGTTGAACGAATGTGAACTGTCTTAGACTCTTCCCTAACAAGAATTTGATTTGATGCATATTCAATTATTCAAGATGGTTAGAACTCAGGGAAATCGATGCCAAGGGGCATCATCACAAGGATCGCCAACATCGGCGCTGCCACCACCATCCCTGAATTAGCTTTCATTTTGTGGTCTTTGGAGGCTATTAATGAGACTTTAAAGGGGCATCAATCAACATATGTTGAAGTGGAATCCCCACCATCTAGAGTGGGTAAACCTAAATCATTGAGGGACTCAAAGGGAGAGCCTCCACCCAGGGACATCACTAGAGAACTACAGAAGATCAAACTCCCAGATTTTTTCTGTGGTTGTGCGAGTGAACGTGCGGAGGCATGGTTGGAATGAATGACATGATGTTTTTCCTTAATAGACTATGCTTCCACATCAAAGGAGAAAATATCTATCTTTCATTTGAGGGAAAGTTCCTTGATATAATGGGGTAACTTGGAGAGGCAGTTGCACCTCACTCTAGACACCGTCTCATGGGAAATTTTTGAGGAAAGGTTCTGGAGGAAATATTTTTTGACTTACTATGAGGAACAACAGGTGGAGCATTTCATGCTCTAGTTCAGGGAAATAGGACCGTGGAAGAGTACGAGATAAGGTTCATGGATTTGGTAAAATATGTCTTATACATATATATCGATCAACGATAGACAAAGAATTTTGTGTATGGGTTAAACGCCAAGATAAGAGCCATGGTACAGATGTGGAAACCGTCTTCAATAGAGGAAGCGGTTGAAAATGCACATGATGTGGAGGAACATATGAGCTTAAACAAAGGTATGAAATAGACCTTTCCACAACATCTTGGATACATGGGGAAGACCCCTAGGACCTTCTCCAGGGGAGGGAGCTCTAGGCCTCCTCCTTATGGTAATAGATTCATACCTAGGATAGTTTCTACAGGTATTTCAGTGGTAGCGAGTGTAACATGCCACTCATCATCAATGACCCAGGTAGGTCCATGACCTTCTTAGGGAGCATCAAGTAGGGGCAGGGGCTCCAGGGGAAGGAAATCATTTCTGAGACAGTCATATGGAAGTGCATAGGTTCCATCTCATGTTACCTGTTGGGGATGTGGAGGACCCCATTACCAGCGTAATTTCCCAGAGTTGCAAGCATGATTTGTGCATAGAAAAGGAAATTCCCTAATGGGAAGAGCCAGTAGTAGCCACTAGATTTATGCAACAGTTAATAATCACCATGAAGAACATCAATCCATGGTGGTGGAGTTGTCAGGTATGCTAAATCATGTCAATGTTAAAATTTTATTTGATTCTGGTGCTATAGATAGTTTCATTTCACCATCTTCATTAGAAAGGTGTGGGTTGGTAGCCTACAAGCATGATGAATTTAAACAAGTCGATATGTCTTCGGGGGAAAAAAAAGCTGTAGGACCTAGCGTTGGTAATTGTCTAGTAGACCTGGGAGTGTGTACTACTAGGTTGAAGGTATATGTCACTTATTTGGGGACATATGACCTAATCATTGGAATGTATTGGTTATAATCCCATCAAGCTATGGTATATTATTTTAAAAAATGGGTGCTTTGTGTTAACGATTAAAGAATGCCAATATAGATTCGTGGTGTACGAAGGAAGGTGTCTCTACACTGCATATTGACCATAAAGGTTAAAATTTGAATGAGGCAGGGGTGTTGACTATATGTACTGGAAGAAATCAATGAAAGGAAAGGACCCTCCTTAGATTAGTACCCAGAATTGTCAGAGTTTAAGGATGTTTTTCTGAAAGCGTTTCCAGGGTTACCTCCTGATACAGAGCTTTATTTTACCATTGAGATAAAAACTAATGCAGAGATGATTTCCAAGACTTCGTATAGGATGGAAGTGCCAAAAATGTGAGTTGCAGATGTAGTTGAAATAACTACTCGACTTTGGGCTACTATGGCCTAGTGTCTCACCTTGGGGTGCACTAGTAATTTTTGTGAAGAAGAAGGATGGTTCCTTATGAATGTGTATAAATTACAGTGACTTGAACCGTGCTATAGTGAAAAATAGGTACCCAATGCCACAAATAGATGATCTCTTTGATCAGATGAAAGGAGAAACAATCTTCTCAAAAATTGATTTGTGATCAGGGTATCACTAGTTAAGGATTAAGGAAGGCGATATTCCTAGAACTACATTCCAAACTTGGTTTGGGAATTATGAGTTCGTTGTAGTACCTTTCGGTTTGACCAATGCACTAGCCATATTCATGAGCCTCATCAATGGTGTATTTCAGAAGTACTTATACCACTTTGTACATGCCTTTCTAGATGATATCCTCATCTATTCCAAGAACAAAAGAGAACATGAGGAACACTTGTGAGTGGTGTTGTCCTTACTTAGAGAGAAAAAATTGTATGGAAAGTTGTCGAAGTGTTCTTTCTTCTAGAAAGAAATTCACTATTTAGGTCATATCATTTCTGCTGAAGGAATCTCTATGGAACTAGAAAAGGTAAAGGCCATTATGGAATGGACAGTGCCGAAAAATGCTCATGAGGTGAGAAGCTTCATGGGGTTAGCGAGTTATTATCGGATATTTGTGGAAGGGTTCTATAAAATAGAAAAAAACATCACCACTTTGTAGTGCAAGGGGGTCAGGTATGAATGGACAGAAGAATGTGATAGTACATTCATCGAGCTTAAGAGGTTACTAACCAACACACCAATTCTACGAGTGCCAGATACAGAAAAAGACTTCACAGTCTGCACAGATGCCTCGTAGAAAGGTTTGGGGGCCATGATAATGCAGGATGGAGGAGTGATAGTGTATGCATCAAGTTGAAGAAACATGAGGATCTTTATGCTACTCATGATTTAGAGTTGGAAGCTGTAATGCTAGCTCTGAAACTTTGGAGGAACTATCTAGTGGGGTGAAATTTCAAGCTCAAAATGGACCATGAAAGTTTAAAACATCTCTTCACTCAAAGGGATCTCAATGATAGGCATAGGCAATGAAGTGAGTTTATGAGTGTGTAAAATTTTTAGATTTCATACATCAAGGGAAAGATGAATGTGGTTGTAGATTCCTTGAGTAGGAGACCATGTGTCTTCTCTTTGGTACCTTTAAAAGTTAATTTGAGGGAGCGTGTGCTGAAACAACTTCTTGGAGATAGTTGGTATTTAAAGGTTACTTGAACCATCCAGAGTGGAAGAAAATTAGATCTAAAGTATGAAGGATATAGCCTGGAAAAAGATGGACTATTAATATATCAAGGAAGGATGTACATCCCCGAAGCTGGGGATATTTGAAGCATCATACTGAAGGAAGCCCATAGAGAACTTTATTGTGCACATCTGGGTGTGAAGAAAATGTACATAGACATGAAGAAGCTTTTCTTCTTGGTAGGCATGAAGCATGATGTAGTCCATTCTGTCGCCAAGGAGTGTTAACAAGAGAAATCCAACCACCAACACTCGACAGGTCTCCTACAACTGCATGATGTCCCTATGTCCAAGTGGGAAGTCATTTCTATGGATTTTTTTGTGGGGTTTTTTCTCACATCGCATAGAGACAATGACATTCTTGAGATAGTTGATAAGTTGACCAAGAGTGCTCATTTTATTCTGGTTAGAGACGCAACTGATGTCACTGATGTGGCATGCATGTTTGTAAGTGAGGTCATCTATTTGCACAGGATAACTAAGAAGATCATTTCTAATAGGGACTCTAAATTCACTTCTAGGTTTTGGACAAGTTTGCAGTCAGCGTTGGGGACTCAGTTGAACTTAAGAACAACTTTCATCCTAAAACATATGGGAAAACTGAGAGAGTAAATCAGGTTATGGAAGACATTCTTAGGATGTATGTTATGGATAATCAAACCCATTGGGAGAAGTACCTACATTTCGTAGAGTTCACCTACAATAATAGTTTTCATAGCTCCATTGGAACGCCACCATACAAATCTTTGTATGGAAGGCCATGTAGAACACCGTTGAGTTGGGAAAGGTTAGAAGCCTGAGTGATAGTTGGGCCATAATTGATTCAAGAGATTGAGGAACATGTTATTCAGATTAGGTAGAGACTAAAGGAGGCACATGATAGACAGAAAAGTTATGCTGATGCACATAGGACTGACTGAAGTTATAAAGTGGGAGATCAAGTTTTCATTCATATCAGGAATAATAAGAGTACCATTTGGTTTGGGAAGGGTACAAAGTTGTCACCTTGATTTATAGGACCATTCAAAATCCAAGAGTGAAATGGACCCATTGCCTATCATCTCGTACTGCCACCCCACTTGCATAAAAACCATAATGTTTTTCATATATCTGTTCTACATCGTTATGTTGCTGATGAATGTCATAAACTGAATTGGAAGGAATTGCAGGTATTGGGCATGGGAACCCTCACAATAGAACCGTTATGCATATTGGACCATAGGGTCCGACAACTCAGGAATCGTCTGGTAGAGAAAATTAAGGTCCAGTGGGACAAGTATAGCCTAGGATCTACTACTTGGGAAGATGCTGGGACCTTATGATGAGATCATCCCTCACTTTTTTACCACCTCGAGAATATGTTTCTTAAAGGTTGGGTTTATGTAATGCCACCTTTTGACTTAGATAGTTAGGATAGCTAAGGCCTAATCACCTTTATTTTCTATTCACTATGAAACTATTAATGATACACTAGAACTTTTAAAGATGTATGAACCTATGTGAATGTCAATTCTATGAATGTTTAACGTTATTTGAATGATGATGGATATTATGTAATCTATTATGTGAATGTCAATTCTATGAATGTTTAACATTATTTGAATGATGATGGATATGATGCAATCGATTATGTGAATGGAAATTCTATGAATGTTCAACATTATTTGAATGATGGTGGATATGATGCAATCTATTATGTGAATGTCAATTCTATGAATGGTTAGCGTTAATTGAATTATGGGGATATTATGCGATCTATTTCTAACTTGAAAATTTTGACATTTAAAGTTGTTGGTACATGCATACCAAATTGAGATTATGGTTGAATCCATTTACATGATAATAATGCACATATATGTATGATTTTGTGTTATAGACTAATCTGTGGGTCAATGGGCTATGAAATAGTCAAAGGATACTGATAATAAAAGTTGATGTCGTGAACACCGACCGAGAAAAAATATGGTATGCATATTTGTAAGTGAAATTATGTTGGTTTGAATGCTTTTCTATGATATATGGACCAATGCACATTTTCATGTGGTGAGACTGCGTGAAACTAAATATACGATGAAAAAAATCCCAGCAACATAGTGCCACTATATATTCCATGGTAGGGTGTGGACCCTAGTGCTATTAGGAGGGGTGGATCCATTTCCCACTGTGTATCCTTGTTATCACTAGAATTTCATCTGCAAATGGTTACAGGAATCCAACATCTTAAAACACCCATTAGTTCACCCACAACTTCAAGAATGCATTTCCAAAGGGCACAAAACTATACAACTATTATACAACTAGTTAAAAAATCAGCATGCACAAAAGATACAAAGGCAGGGTGTGCACGTGCGATAGTCAAATAACACTAGACAAGCACATATGTGCCCAATGAAAAACTGTGGATGCAAAAATCTGCGCACACCTCAGAACGATGCATTTATGATTTTGGTTGGCCTTCCACCCACTTCTGGTTCATCTCCTAAGTCGATTTGACACCCAAATCCGAGCTGAATCCAAGTGGGGGGATGGTCAAATACCTAAGGGTGCCCTAAAGAGCCCCTTCTTCACACTAAGAAGTGGTTGAATAATGCCTCAAATATTTGCTACAAAAGGAGGCCATGGGTGCACTATATTTTCAAGGAATTCATTTGTATTG
Organism: Picea engelmannii; assembly: GCA_009831015.1. Taxonomy (NCBI): domain Eukaryota; kingdom Viridiplantae; phylum Streptophyta; class Pinopsida; order Pinales; family Pinaceae; genus Picea; species Picea engelmannii. The sequence goes on from WSFP011475755.1 coordinate 8,942, forward strand.
TTATGATGCCTATATTCTCTTGGAGGATCCTCTTTCCTCATCAAGAGCATACAAGCACCATTTCATTTTTCCATTCATATCACCTCTTGAGGGAATGTGCTTTGGAGTTTCTTCACCATTTCCTTTTAGTTTGTTACTTGTAAGAAGAGCTCAATCATTGGGGGTTCAAGAGCCCTCCCTTAAAGGAAGGGGGGACCCATAAGTCTCCCTTTCTCTTTGTTGTTTTCCCACTAATACAACTTATCCATTGGTGGCATGAACATTGTTTATTTTTGTTTTATTTCCCTTATGCACTCTAGTTTAGTTTCTTTTATTGTTATTAGCTTAGTATTTTTTTTATTTCTCATGATTGATGTTTCTAACTCTTACGTTCACTATTGCCCTTCCCAACTAACCCAACTGGGCTTGTAAGCATCTTGATTTTCCTCATATAGGTGATGAAAGGGATGCAATAGATTGGTGACTCCACTGGGGATAGGTACCAATTTACCCCACATTTGGGTTTTTGAGAACTTCATTTTGGTTTATTTAACTTGCAGGAACTATAATCAGCCCATGCCTTCCTGCAAAAAGCTAAATTCAGAGTTGAGTTGAGAAAATTTCATCTGAAATTTCTTTCACGACTGTGTAACAGAAAGTGAGCAAGCATTTTAACCCACAGTTGTGTCTTCTGAGAATGTGCGCCAAACCCACTGTCTTACTCAACACATTATGTGCATTGCGCCCAAAATTTGTTTTTGATTTGCACATTGGCACCCAATGCACCTCTATCTACTCTGCGACCCATGCATTTGTTCATAAAATCACACATTGTAAGGGTTTTTGTGATCTGTTGGAGGCCCATAGCCTTCTTAAGTTTGATTCTATGTAGATTGTAATATGAACCCAACTTAGATTCCATCTCCTTATGAAGTGTTAGTCAAAACATAGGCACTTAGTAGATTAAAATCAATATTTTCCCCTCTTCTTGCTCTCATTTTTCCACATGGATGGCTTCCTTTGACAATAAAAATTAAGTTGGAATCATTCAAATATCACAAATATAACTACTTGCATTGGGACTAGAAATTGAATGTCAATCTTTGACTATGCTCTTCTCTTGTGCCACAGAGCGATCTTGAGAATCAGAAAAAAGATTGAGGGGAAATTTCATCTCCCATAATAGACAAAATATTTAGGAGAGACCAACAACCCCCTCGAGACTCCTCTTAGTTTATTTTTCAAAAACATCTTAAATTTGTAAGGGCCCATACATTCCCACATGCCACAAAGATAGGATATTTTTGAAATTAATTTCTTAGATTAAATCACAAGGGAAGTTTAAAGGTTTTGTAACGGGCCCATACATGCCCACATGTTCACAATCTAGGATAGTTATTGAAACTTTCTTAGATTAAATCACACTATGGAGTTAAAGGATTGTTAAGGACCCACATGTCCACATGCTAGTTTCCTAGGGACTTTAAAATTCTGCAAGGTTGTACCAATGACACATAGTAACTTAGCTAATCAAGACTTGTAAGGACCACATGAAGTCTACATGCAGCAAGGTGACACCTAACTTATTAAAAATTTGGCACAATTTAACTTATTCACACACAAAGTCACTATTCACTCACATAGTTTTCATCTCAAAACGTGGAGGTCGAAGTAAGTTTTCTCTAAAGGGATTCTGAAACACCCCACCCCTTTTCTTAATGAAAATATCCGCTCCCATTTAATTTCAACGAGATTGGTTCACACCCCCAATCTCTCAAACAACCACATCTAATTTTTTTCTAAAAACTCACTAAGATTTCCTCCACAGGAAGTGCCAAAAGAAATTTTTAGTCTAGGGAGGATCTCAGGGATAGGCATCCAAATAAACCCCCGTTATTAGGTTCTCACATCTTCAAACAGTAGAAGTTGTCAAATAGGGAACTTTAAATCCTCTAAGTCAAGTGTTCCTACACCATAAGGCATGGAGATACCCATGAAGGATTGAAGGTCGAGGTCTGGTAGTTCTATGTGTCCCCCCTTGAGGCACCCACCTCTTGGAAGGGATCCATCCTGTGACCCATTTCTTAGGCCGAAAATCTAAATGCCACACTTTGACTGAGCTACCTAGTGACCAAACTTTAGAACATCTACCTAGGTGGAAATTGTGGGCTACAATTTCACCTTGATCGGATTTTGTGTGACTATTGGGAAATATCACTAGCTCTTTTGGGATATTCACCCTCTACCCCTCATTATAACTGATTGTTCCATCCTTCACTAGTCCCTCTTATGGTGGATTTAGACCCCACTGTTGAGTGCTTTTAGAAGGTTCAGTTCTATTTGAGAGGAAGAAAATTACGTCTTTTAGGACACGAGCATTTGTTTTCTTTGTTCTCCCACACGGACAAAAATCCACCTACCCACATTTATGCTTCTCTTCAATTTATGCATGATGTTATTGTGATTACATTTGATTATGAGATATATTGTGAAGGTCCAATTTATGCAAAGTCTCTTTTTCATTAATTGCTCTCATCACCATTGGCTCACATTCACTTTTCTAGTCGAACATTGTAGGGGATTCACAGAACCCCCGCCATTCCAGACACTTGTGAAAAATCCCTCCTATTCTAGGAGGACTTCCTAGTCTTGTAAACTCATCGGCTCCACCTTCTCACACCCCTGTGAGTGCTACTATATTGGGATCTTCTTTTATTCATTCCACTTTACTTGGGTCCACTTCCCCAGGTCAACCATCCACTCGTTCTCCTTTACACAAAAGAGGGGGGCCAACTTCTTCCCAATGGGGAGGTACAACCCCACCTAACCCCCCTCAAGGGTCACGTACCCAAACCACTCACACCATGGCTGGAAATAATCCTCCACCACCACCCCAGATGCCATACTTAGCATCCCTCAATATACCGTATCTGACTAAGCTCACCAATGATCCTATATTGCACAACCCCATATGGCCTACAATGCCTACCAAACTACCTTTAGACATTCACAAGTTTGAAGGAAAAGTCGGAGACAACCCGACCAACCATATCATGACCTTCCACTTATGTTGCTATTCAAAAATCATCATGGACAACTCTGTCTGATTGAGATTATTTCAATGCACACTTAATGGCCCATCAGCCAAGTTGTATGTAGAAGAAAAATCTGGGTCCCATGTGACCTTTGAATATTTGGCCAAAGCATTTTTTACCTTCTTTCAACTACCAATCTGTCATGAAAATGGTCTCGAATTACTATCAGAGTTTAAACAAACCTCTGCTACACACATCGCTGACCACATTCATGGATGGTGTTGACAACATAGTCTATGCAAAGAAGAATCCACCAAGCAATAATGCTTTAATTGGTTTCTCAAATCACTTGTTTCCCTCCTTGCCAAAGATGTGGCCACCACCTTCCCCTAGTCTGAAGAAGAAGCCATCAACAAGGCTCAACAATTCAAAATCATTTATTCATATTCAAGGTACTTATATACGGTACTACCTGATACTCCGAGACCGTGCCATTCGGCCATGACAAACCTGGGATGTCTCACTCTGCGAATGGATTGATCGGTACCACTACACACCACAATCCACACCTCCAAAAACCACCTATGTATGGAACCCGTCAATATCCACCGGTATATGGAGGAAACCCTTATTATCCTCCTCCCCCTTATAAACAACCATACCCTATTTCCCCCCATGCACCCATGAGTGGACCCCCTCCGACAGCCATGACGCATTCGACTATTCAACCTAGTTATGGAAACACCTCCACCTCTACTTACACCCTAAGCACTAGTGAAAGAACCACACCGTCCTATGTACCTTACGGATCATTGCCACAACATAATCCATACTTCCCATTTCTTGGTCCTCCCCAGCCCATTACTTCTCCACAAGGCCAACCACATGCTGGGGTTAACTTTGTTCAACCCTCTCCCATTTAGCAAGTCCACAATTTCAAACAATTGAATACGTAAAATCTGACCCATCAGTCGAATAATTCAAAAAAGAAAGGAAAAAATTGAAACAACAATAGTTCAGGACCGAGAGGGAATCACCCCCAACAGAACCAACTTGTCAGGGGAAACCAAAATAAGGGGAACCAGAATCCCCAAGGGGGAAGTAATAACAAATGCCAAGGGAAGAATAACAACAATATCTAGACCAACTTCCCTTGTGCCCTTTGTGGTGAGTATGGCCATTATATTCACCATTTCCCTCAAATCACTGACTTTAAATGGATGAAAGAATCCAGAACTGGACCACGCCCCCCAACACCACCTTCCCCCCAATAGGACCCACAACAATATGTGCAACAACCCCCTCTAGCTGTGCTTCAAAAACCCATCCCACATGAAGGGGTAATGAATACCCAACAGGAGATGCATCCTGCACCACCACAGATGGGACAATATCCCAACCCGGGTACTTCTACAAATCGCACTATCCTCCTCACTAGCGAGGAGGAAGTTCTTATACAAACATACAGTCATCAATACAATGCACCCCTTGACTTTTCTCCCACTACCTCGGAGCCACAAATGGGCCACCTTTGATGATTCCTCACCCTAACACTGAACCACCCAATATGGTGTTGACAATTCCAGTGTGGTATCTCCACCCACCTACAATGGTCCCTCAACCTTACCTCCCTCCCCAAACAGAAGGAATCCTGATGCAGATTCTAATACTTACTCCAATTCCACCACCCTCACCCCCACTCGCCAACACCAATACTATAGTTGGGGGCAGAAGGAAGAAGAAAGAGCCCACCACTCCACTTCCCCCATGGGTTCAACCTCCTTGCTAACTATGCGAGAAATATGGGCACCCCACCAATAAATGCTCGTCCCTCCCCGGGCTATGCAATTTAATTCAATTGCCTCGGGCGATGACACCACTGGTCGCTTCCTCTAGTTCACTCAATACTACTACCACTGCATCCCCTACTACAGGTAACAAAGTTCTGCGAACCAAATTCGCATGTGTTATCTTTTTAGAGTATGGCCATTACACCCACCATTTCTCTAAGTTACATAAATTTTGACAGATGCTAATGACAATCCACTAGAGCTTCCAACAAGAACCTTCTCCATCTACATCATCTCACACGCATTTCACTGACATCCACTATGTCATGACCTCTGTCAATGAACATATGCAATGTCCTTACGCTCTATGAGAATCACTTGATCACTTCACATATCAGTGTCCTATGATCATTGAGTATATGCATCGTTAATTGACCCATATTCCCAATCCTACCATCACCTCACCTCCGGTGACGCCGATAATTCCCCCTACTCCATATCTAGATATTGTTTATATCTTCTCCCCTAAGCCTAAGGGACTTCCCTCTCCTCCATGGTTCATAGATAGCCAAGAGGATGATTTTCCCCCAAATCCCCCCAATTATCCCATTCATTTCCTCACGAAAATATTACACCCAACTTCCATTTTCAACCCACAATATCTCGATATTTGGTTTATGTCAAGCGAACCCGTGCAACCCCCTTTCGTCAATCCCCCTACCTTTTCACTAAAAGATAACAACATGGTGATAGTAACCAATGTTATTCCCTTGGATCCACTATATTCTCGATAGTTCCACTGTGACGAAGACATCCTTGAGGAATTAACTTCCCCCGATTTACCATGGGATCCACTCCATCACCGAGATCTCTTTCTCTCATAAGACGCCTTTGCACCTCCTAACCAAAACACCATATATGCAATCGAATCTAAAGAATTTATCCCATTAGGGCATATAGACTGGTTCAATAACCCTATACCTACCCCTGATGCTTTTAAAGAAGGAAACATGGCCAACATTTCCCCCACCATCAAAATCGATATTTCCATCAAACCTGGAGTTATAGAGGAAATCACCATTGGTGTCGCATGCCCTCCTGAATATATCTTAGCTTACAAAGAACTTTTTCAGGAATACTAGGACATTTTTTCTTGGTCATACATGGAGATGCTCGACCTTGATGCCTCTATTATCGAACATCGTATTGACACATGGCCTGATATCATCCCCATTCGTCAAAATCAATGCCCACTGCACCCATCCAAAGTAGCGACCATCAAAGCCGAAATTGATGAATTACGCACTACAGGGTTCTTATACCCCATTGCATATATGTCATGGGTCTTCAACCCCATCCCCGTTAACAAAAAGAAGGGCACTATCCGTGTCTATACATATTTTCGTGATCTCAATTACGCTTGTCTTAAAGATAATTTTCCAACGCCCTTTATCGACAAAATTATCGATGATTGTGCTGGCTACGAAGATCTTTCCTTCATGGACGGTTTCTCTGGATACAACCAAATGTTGGATTACTAAGAGGGGGGGGGTGAATCAATAATAGATCAATTTAATCCTTTTTAACCATATAATCTAAGTGTTATATCAATGAAGCATTATCGTCCAATAACTGCAGAGTAAATAAGCAATGAACAAATGAAAAAACATACACATACTCAATACATCAATGTTTTATGTGGAAACCCAAAATGGGAGAAAACCACAAAATTCTTTTTCTTATATGTCTTAAAGAATTACATTCATTGGAAGAACAGACTTCCTTTTTTTTCTAGCTGCAACTGGAAGGAGGCTCCAACCCCCTAGTTTCTCAGGCTACAACCTGAGGGAAGCTCCAACTCTCCAATTCTCTGGCTACAACCAGAAGGAGGCTACAACCCCCTATGTTCTCTGGCTTCAAACACCTATCCTTGCCCCATCCTGCTACCCTGAAGTAGAGGTAGAATGATGGAACCACTATCAACTTGTCACTGTGAGATATACCACTGTAAACCTGTACCAATAAATCTGAACCATGCATCAACCTGTACCTCAACCTGTAATCAACCTAAACCATAAACAAATGCATCAACCATGCACCAACCTATACCAAATAACCTGTAATCAACTTGTACCATAAACAAGTGCATCCAACCATGTACCAAGTAGGTACCAATCATGTGTCAATTATTCATCAACTATGACTCATCAATATGTACCAACATCATCAACTATACACCTCATGTATGTGCCAACTCATCAGCTACTTGTCTCAACCATGTACTCAACATGTACCTCAACCAAAAGCCCTCATAAATTTCGTCATACAAATCTGATTTGTAGCTCTATAATAGACCTGGTGTATATGATCACATTCTTGCAATCCTTTCTTAACTTCAACAAAAATAGACTAGCATTTTCATCAAACTTTTATTTAGTCTCACATGCCTAGTTTTGTATTAGTCAACAACCCTAAATTGAAGTAATCATAAATTTGTACCTGTAATGTATAAATATCTAAAACTGATACACAATGTTCTTCAGTTTGTTTTATGCAATTCCTCTAGGTGTCACTAGTTGGAACCTCTCAGAAAAGGAGTTATAGCAAAAATGGCATACCTTGTTGAATTCTGTCTTATTCTAGAGAGTGACCTTGTAGAGTGTGCCCCTCATGGAATAGTTGTTGAATTGATCTAAAAATATTAGATAGCTTACCACAGACTGTAACCTAACCAACATGTTTTGTTTCACTAAATTTGGATCTGTTATGAAGAAGTTATGACGTTGTTACCCAAAACACTTGTTTTTGACTAGTTTCACGACTAGCCACAAACCCTATTTTCCACATAGTATAATTTAAAAAATACAATGACCCACAAGCTGAATTTTTTACCACAGATACTTGGATATGATTTCTAAATGGAATAGAAATTTCACGGTTTAAATAATTATAGAAAAACCATTACAGTGAAAATGGTGAGATGACCTGTAAATAACATACCTTAGAAAGCACCATCGAAAGAATTTATCCTTCCTTGCATTTTGGCCTTATTTTCTTCACCTTCCCTCATAATTTCAGCTTATATATCCTTGGTTACCTTAGACACCTATAGATATTTAATATTCTCAAGTGTTATTAAAATGAGAGAGCCTTGCCTCTTATTTATACTCTCAAAGTAGCTTCCTTAAAAACATCTTCTAGGTCACTTGGCCCCACTTTCCTTATTTTAGGGTTAACCCACTTCTAATTTCTCCATTAAAT
>WSFP011475758.1:0-17306 GCA_009831015.1 Picea engelmannii
AGGCTAACTACACTTCACCAACTATCAAGCATGAGAAAGGGGATCAACACATTGTCATTTCCTTGATTTGAGGGATCATTCCCTATCTTTTTGCATTGCTGTTTTAGTTAACTCAACAGATCGAGGTTTTTAGGATCTGTAGAATGTTTTGTAAAATATATAAGGCCTAAAAAATCATACGAGAAGAGGGGGGGGGGGTTCAGTCCTGGATACACAAGGGGCTATTGTACTAAGACTCTCATTTTTTAATACAGATCACAGGTTCCTTTCCATTTTGGTGTCAGTTTTCCACATTTCCTCTGCATTGTTATCTTGTTGTCAAGTCTTGAATGGCTGTTATCCCATTGTTTGGCTCATGACATGATAATCAGTTTCTTAGTTGTTTATTAGACCCTACTTTGTACTGGTTTATGAACAATCTTTTCTTCACCCACTGAAAGTTATTTGCTGATTAATCAATCTTGGAGAGCACTGTTTCATTTGATTATATTGTGAGTTGTCTTCTCATTAGTTACTTTCTGTTATCCCATTGATCCAACCTTTCATTATTTATAATTTCTTAAGTTACCAAGCACCTTTGGTCTGCAACCCCAAAGGGTTTCTTGGAGTGATAACAATTGTAACATTTATTTAGGAGAAACATTAAGAGCCATAGGTGAATATGATGAGTCATTCAAACCTCTTGGAAGATGAAACGAAATGTCACTCCACATTGTGTTTATGAATGTTTCATGTTAATGAAAACCAATCAAGTGTGTAGTTACTTATTCCCTCTTCTCATCCATGGCCTATCAGTGGTATCATAGTTGGTTTTAACTCCATAATTCTCTCCTCCCCTGGGTGTTTCATTCCCCACATGTAGAAACATCTCTTTATATGTCTGAATCTTAGATATATTTATTCCCTCTGAGGTCTACCATTACTCCATTGTTCATGCCCCTATCCACTTGAATATTCATCATCTCAAAAAATCTGTACACAACATGAATGGGTGAAATTTCATGCAAAAATGAAAGCTCCATCTCCTTTGTTTCAAATTTCCCCATATTCCAGTATGAATTATGTGTTGTAGGTTCACATATTTCTTGGTGGAAGCTCAATCTCTAATTCCCTCTGCCCATCATGTTTCACAACATCTCTAACAGTCTCAGTTTCCTCATCAAAATAAACGATTTCCTTAGAATCCATTAACATTTTAAGCTCTTCTCTCACCTCCACAAACTTTGCATTGATCTCATATACTTCCTTACTATAATCCAAATTGCGTGAGTCCAGGTTGAAATGTCTATTATCTATCTCAAATGGGGATCCCAAAGTACCTATTTCCGCACCCCAAGTTCAAATTCGTTTGTTGTTTTTTGAGAGTTTTGTTGAATAGAGATTTTGAGAATCCTTTGGAAGTAAGGGTTTCTTCATGTTCATAAGAGCCTTTTCATGGATTGGGTGCACTTCAATCTTCATTTGTTTATCAAGAAATGTGATCTTGGTCCCTTACCATAATGCGACTTAACCTCTACATGGTACATGCCAAGTTAGATAACTGTTAAGGATTTTGATGTGTTATCCACAATTGGATGCCTTTCCATATTTGTCTCGGGTTGTAGATCCTCTCGTTACCTTGAATCCTCCATTGGCGACAAATAAGGAATAACCAATGAGTACAATTAGGGCTCAACTATTGTTATTTTCCCAACTCCTTCTCTACACTTAGATGGGATAGAGACACATATTTACTCCTCTATATGGTAGGTGGAAATTTGAATCCACTGGCTAATCAATCCTTGCTTCTTCTGCAACATTTCCCTTAAGGCCATTGTTCCTTAACCCAATTTGTGTCTTGATACAATTGGAATTTATCTTTTCTAGAAAAATGCAAAGTATTTCTACCTTATCACCATTTGTTCTCTCTAGGAGGTTGTTCAAATATTGAATTATATTGCAACCATATTCTCCTATCATCCCGTCAATGGAGAATATAGAGAGCTCATGAGAGATGACCAACACATAGAAAGATAATTTTGACTCTTTAGTGGATAAAGTTGCAAAATGTGAGAAATATTTTGGAAAGAAGATAACTTATACCACTAGAGAGATAGCATGTCTTGCTTAGAAAGGGAAGAATCAATCACATGATTCTTCTAGAGGAGAAGGTAGTAAAAGAGAACATGGAAACAATAATTTTAGAGGCAGGGAGTAGGCACAATCAAGTGATAGATATGATATTCAGTGTGTTTTTTGTGGAAATAATGGATCACACGAAGCAAAGACATGCAGAACCCCATAGGAGAAGATAAAAGACAAGTAGGATAAAAAATAAGACAAAGGTAAAGCATCAGATTTGGTGAAAGGTAGAGCACCTGAATTTTCTCATTATATTGTTGCCCATTGCAATATTGGAGTAACTAAAGATTTATTAAACACTTCATTTGCTTCTTGGAGAGATGCACTACTTCTTGACACATGTGCAACATGCCACACGACCTTCGTGAGAGACTTCTTTCAATATTTCAATTACAATGTAGATGGTATAATTTATTTTGCAGATAAATAAAGTCCCAAACCTTTAAGAATTGACAGTGTTAGGCTTAAATTGCCTAGACTTATGTATTTTCTTATGCATGATGTACTTTATCTTCTTGATCTATGAAGGAAATTGATATCTCTTGTGCACATTCGATGACACGGTCACTCTATTCATATCTTCGGTGGCAAAGTTAAAATAAGGAAGGCTTCTCACAACATGGTTGTTATGATAGGAGTGGAGGATGGAAGATTGCTGAAGTTGAAAGGGACACCTGCTCATGCACTGAATTTTGCAAACCTCTCTCACCACAATGAAGGTACATTTCCATCTAGTATCTTATGGTATGCTATATTTGGACACATTAATTATGACAACCTTCGTTTGTTGAAAAATAATTGTGTTTCTGGTTTGCCTACTATTCCTAGGAAATTGAAGCAATGTGATGCTTGCATCCTTGGAAAACATAGCAAACAACCTTTCCATGATTCCACTTCTAGAGCATGTAGAAAACTTGGATTGATACATTCTAATTCATGTGGCCCCATGCCTATTCTGTCTACTAATGGTACTAAATATATCATGAATTTTATTGATGACCACACCGGGATGTGTTGGGTGTACTTGTTGAAAGATAAATCATAGGCTTTTGAAACTTTTAAAAATTTTCATGTATGAATCCAAAACAAAGCCTAGTCTTGTATTGGCTCTCTTCGTACTGATAATGGAAGGGAATACACTTCAAATGAGTTTGAAATCTATCTTTTCCAACATGGTATCAAACATCAATCCATTGCTCCATACAATCCTCAACATAATGGTGTAGCTAAAAGAATGAACATGACTATCTTCAATATGGTTTGGTCCATGATGTTTTTTAAAAATGTGAAATTGATGTTTGGGGCTATTGGAGTTCTATGTGTAGTATATGTTAAAAACATGAGTCCATCTCATACTCTTGGAAACAAGACTCCATATGAAATGTGGTATGGCTACTTTTCTTTGGTGAGGCATCTCAAGCTCTTTGGTTCCAACTGCCACGCCTTAATTCCTAAACAAAAAAGAAACAAGATTGATGCAAGGAGTCGAAAGTGCATCTTCTTGGGGTACTCAAATACCACCAAGGAATATCATCTTTATGATGAGGTAAACAAGAATTTCATTCTTTCCAAAGATCTCATTTTTCTTGAATCCTCCAAGAATGGAAAAACGATTGAGTGATAGCTTGATCATCTAGATAGATTCACCCATGTAAATACATATCATGAGTTTGATGATGAGATTCCACATATTGAATGGGGGATCCCTATCTTGGATCAATCTCTAGAATATTCTTTTGAAGAATCATCTTCCCCTTGTGAAGAAGTTCCAACCACTTCATCAGAACATGAAGTTCATTTGGATGATGTGATTGAGAGGATTGAAAGGCTTAGCCTTGATGGAAATTGATCACCATCTCAATTAGCGGAGCAACCTAGACCATATCATAAAGGTCCACCAAAGTGTCTCCTGAAGGCACTTGAAAGTGTTCATCTGTTCGGGTCCTAACCTCCCTAACCCCTCAAATAGAGAGAATAATATGTTTTCTATGCAATAAAGGCTGACATTAGTAAATAAGTCCTATTTAATAATGTGAGCATGTCTAATATAATAAGGATTAATAGAAGGTTTCGCTTCTAAAAATATCCTCCTCCATAATGTTCTCTAGAAGATTGAGATAATATAAATAGGAGTAGAAGCATGGAAAAGTTTTGTTTTGATAATTATTTTGTAATTGAGCTCTACTCTATTGGAGGTTTCCCCATCGAAGAGGCACATGAACTTGGATTTATATAAATAAAGATATCATTTATGTTTTTATTGTCTTCTATATTTTTCTCTTTCCATTGATATTTGTCATAACAATCCCGTTTCTTCTCTGCAGAATACATTTGGTACCTTACAAGTGGTATCAGAGAAGTTTCCTCTGCAGAATCTCAGACAAATTCTTTTCCAGGCTAGAGATATGTGCTGTTGGCATATTTAAAGCACAATGATCTATTGTTCAATGAGTAAAATTGCGGTTGGGGAAGACAACACACTGGAAATATAGTTGGATTCACGGGTTACTCAAAACACACTATTTCACCTTGTTGGAAACCTCTGTAACCCATGTTGGTACCCCTTTGAGCAATACTGCATTAGACAGTACATGTACATGTCCATTCACTCCCATGTACCCTTGGGTAGATAGGGAGTCCCATAGGTCTCCAGAAACCAACTATAGATCAACCTATTGGTTGCCTGACTCCTATAGTGGCACCGAGAACAACACTCAAGAAGACTGCTCTCATGTACTTGGGTAATCAGGTAGTATAGTTAAGGGTACGATTAAGCCTCCTTAGTTGGTGCCATGAGATAATGGCCTGAGTACTACTATTGGACCCCAATGGTATATTAGAGAGCTATAGCACAAGGAAAACACTTGTCTATATGAACCCTAAAAACCCTAACCCTTGCAGCTGGAACATAACAGGACAAACATAGAGGGGAAATTATGGAGCACAACCCTACCTCCTGCATCTAGGTTGAGAAATGACTACACAACTTTAACCACTAAAAGTTTGGGCATTTGGTCACTGTAGTATTCTTCATACCAGAGTATAACTCCATAGGAGTAAAAAAACAATGAGTATAATGGTCTTTCCAACACCCTTATTTGGGACATATTTCACCGAATTCCTCTCTTAGCCCTGATCACAATGATATATATCACTTCTAATCCTTTTTTTTCTATGGAACCACCCACCCTCTTTGACACCCTTATTTGGGACCTATCCCATTGGATTCCTCTCTTCGCACTGACCGTAGTGGTACTCCTCACCCATAACCCCCTTTTTGTGTAGACCCACCGACCCAATTATTTTCGCTTCCCTCCACCATGACCCAAATCTGAAACCAAGAACTTGACAACCTCATCAATGCCATGTCCACAGGCATCACCAAGAACCAGACTGGAATTAAACAACTCAATGACAATATTACTACTCTCAATTCCACCATCGATTCTCGAATGAAATCCCTCTTTGAACATGTGAAAAATAACCTTCAATCCTTTTCTAAACAAATACACAATTGAATGAGTCAATCTTGGGACCCCACCTCTTTTGAACAACATTATCACCCAAAATGCGTTAATTCCTCCCATTTCATGCCCTTTCACTCCAACCCTCCTCATTGTGAACTTTGTCTTCCCAAAGTTGATGTGAATAAATTTAATGGCTCAGATCCCATGGGATGGGTCTCTCAAATGGAACATTATTTATCCTTGCATGGCACTACTGATGATTTGGCCAAACTTCGTATAGGTGTCCTTTATTTGGATCCTTAACACTGGCAATGGCGTAAAAATTCAAATAGAGGGTATGTTGCTTGGACCCAATTTGTTGTATATCTTTATGAATGGTTTGACAACGACACACATCATTTGGGTTGTTTGACCAAGTTGAAAGAATCTGACACAGTGGAAGAATATATTGTTTTTGAGTAATTTGCTTTCAGAATGGATGGAATGTTCGACACCTTCTTCTGGGAATGTGTTAAGCCCTAAATAGTGGCACATTACCCCTTAATTGGGGCATATTACATTAGTATTGTTATTTTATTTATGTCATCTTGGGTCCATTAGTTGTAATTGTACCTCCTAGTCTCCTATATATACCAATGAGACCTTTTCATTTGGAATCATCTTGTATTTGAAAATTTATGTGGTGTATAAGGAGGTTTCCCCCTCGAAGGGGCTTATTATCTAAAATTATCTCTTTGTCAAGGTGTTGAGTACTTGTTCTAAGGTTTTTTATGCTATTTTTATATTTGGTTCTTAACATTTGGTATCATAGCTCAAGGTCTTGGGGTTTCACTGCTGCATCTGAGACACCTTGGAATTTTCGTGATGACTTGTTTTTCTATGATGTTTCATAAGGAACTCCTTAAAGGATATTTATTAGATAGATCAAAGTACTTGGGGTTCAAATTCCATCTCTCGTGGACTTATACTTTCATAGATATAGCCTGTGTAAGATAGAGTTCTAGAATCATCCTGAATTTAGCCATCGCATAATTTTCGCTATAATTTTTTTCGTGTGATGTTTCAGACCCTAAAAATTTAAAGCCATTCAAAGAAATCATCAAGGTAGTTGTGATAAAAATTTCATCTTCTGGGTCATCCTAATTTTGTAGATACACTCTGTGTAAGATAGGGCAGTTGACAAGTCATATTAACTAGTCTCAAACTATTGATTAATGTTGGTTGTCATTGATGTCAACCCTTGAAGAAAGTTCGGTAGAGAATTCCGGTAGCACAAAGGTTTGGGTAATGGACCCAAGGTTGTTTCATGTATAATGGTATGATTTTTAGTATATTTTAAGGTAATACTATTCTATATGGATAGTACATGTCATTCCATTTCCGGTGGTATGTGGAACGCCACATAACTCCTCACGGTTAGAGAGTTATGGCCATGAGAAGTTGGAGAACCCAGGTTTGGGTAATGGACCCAATTTTGTTTGATGGATAATGGTATGAGTTTTGATATATTTGAAGGTAATACTATGCTATATGGTTAGTACATGTCATGCCATTTCTGGTGGCATGTGGAACATCACATATCTCCTCACGGTTTGAGAGTTATGGCCTTACGAAGTTGGAGGACCTTCCTATGTCATCTAGAATCCCCAAAAGGTCAAAGTAGTCAAAGTGGTTTAAGAGATTTTAGAAGGTAAATAATAAATTGAAGTGATGAGTGTACTATTACTTAAATAATACAAAAGAAATTATTTAAATAATAAATTTAATGGAGAAATTAGAAGCGGGTTGACCCTAAAATAAGGAAAGTGGGAAAAGTGGCCTAGAAGATGCTTCTAAGGAAGATACTTGGAGAGTATAAATAATAGGCAAGGCTCTCTCATTTTATATCACACTTGATCATATTGAATATCTATAGGTGATTGAAGTAACGAAAGGATATCTAAGCCGAATTTCAAAGGGGAGGTGTGTTGGACAACTGAGAGGGGGGGTGAATCAGTTGTTACCGTGCTTAAAAAATTATGCTTCTTTTGAAATCTTTACAAGGCACTCAATGATGATCACAATAATGCAGAGAATTAAACAAAGGCACATTCAGCATCAGTCACATATATGAGAAAGACAGAGACAGATAATTCCCGAGGAAACCCATACAGGGTAAAAACCTCTTTTTCTTTATATGATAAGTATTATATACATTATTTACATTATCATACATATGAGAACCAACTCATTGTGAGGCTACAACCTCTATTTTTGCAAGCTGCAACTTGCTGAGAGCACCGACTCTCTGTTTTCTCTAGCACCCACTAGAAGGAAGCACCAACTCCTTGGTTTCTCTAGCACACCTTAGAAGGAAGCACCAACTCCCTGTGTTCAAACACCCACTTGAACCTTTGAGGACACCAGTCCTCCCTATCACCTCCCAACCACCCTGAATAATAAATTCTTTGTTACTAAAACTTATTACAACGATATAAAATTATTCAATGGCTTACGAGCCCTATTGTTGTTCTGTTACGCTGCTCTGTCCTGTCTGCATCAGTGTCTTCTGCACGCCCCTTGCACTTTCTGTTCTTCTGCCTTTTATACTCTTTGCACCATATCCCTTTGATGCAACCTTCCTCTAGCGTGCATCTCTTCTCCTGCACTCTGCCTCCTTGCTCACACTTGAATCCTCCCCACGACCACAACACCCTTCTCTTCTTTGTTCAACATTCTTATAGTACCCGTGCTCCTTGTGCATGCAATATTTTCCATGCCACTGCATGCTCACACTGCACCCAATCTACTGCACATCTTGAGTGCTTTTCCTGATCATCAAAACTCTTCAGCTTCTCTGGTGGTTCCCACCACGCATTCAACATCACTGGGTGTTCTACTAAGAATCCTCAGCCTCTCTGGCAGTTGAGACTCCTTGTCTTCTTTGGCACAGTCGAGCTTATGCCTTCTGTTTCAGTTACAGGCTTCAATGCTCATCCATCTGTCAATCCCCCTAACCATCGTCTTGCTTCACTGGACGAAGCTTAGAGACTCTTCATCTTCTCTGGTGATCACACAGAGGTCTGTTCGAATTCTCTAGCAGAGACCATCAATGATTTCTAGCAGTTATACTGTGACATGCTACAGTAGCCCTCCGATCTTGTTCTAATTCACCTGCACCGTTGGATTGATTCCATGGGATTTTGCATTCATTTCGGAATTTTAGCATTCGGAAATTCGACATTCGTGTGACCATGCATCTTGACAATCCCAATTGCGATCCCCGAAATGGAGCTTGGTTGCTCTAGCTCTTTCCTCCATGTCTCGTTGATGTGACCAAGGGCTGTGACCATAGCCTTACGCATAAGGAGCTTTTGCGATTTCACATTTCGTGAGTCTGGATATGAGGCATCTCAAATCTCCAAGTCGCGATCCCCGATACCCCGAAATGGCGTGGGATCCACGGTCCAGAGTCAATCTTGATTCAATGGCTGCGATTAAATCGCGATTTTGCATATCACGATTTCAGAATTCTTGTTGCATTGTTCCTTTTCCCTCTTCATGTCGCGATTCGCAAAACTCCGATATGGAGTTGGATCAACGGTCCAGATCTAATCTTGATTCAATGGTTGCGATTGAATCGCAATATCACATATCGTGATTTCAGGATTCATGTGGTTATTATTCTTTGACATCTTCAACTCTCGATCCGCGAAACTCCGAAATGGACTGAGATCAATGGTCCAGATCAAACCTTGATTTGACGGCTCAGATTACGTCGCGATTTCACATATTGCAATTTTAGGATTCTTGTGATTGATATTACTTGACATCTCCAACTATCGATCTGCGAAACTATGAAATGGAGTTGGATCAACGGTGCAGATCACATCTTGATCTGACAGCTGTGGTTAAGTCGCGATTTCGAGAGGTTAGGGAACCCCATTCCTTTGACTCTCCAGTCAACGAAATGTTGATCTGTGTCCACGTTGTTGGTCACTATAATTTTTTATTTAATTTAAACAATCAAGTGCTACATAAATTGTCAACCCAGGGAAGTCTGTTTATTTCAAAGGTAACCACGCACTATATATGCTCAATCTCAAAAGAAACCTTGAGTTGTAGTAAAGGAAACTATATTAATCACACTTGCCTTGAATGAACTGAAGTTCTAGCTTGAATTACAAAAAAGTAATCTACCTATTGCAGAGTTTAAAGTTTAAAGAAATGATTAATTGAAGAATCCTGGATTACATTAAAATAACACAAGATACTGCAACATAAAAGACCAACTAGTCTGTAACTAGAGAACAGGACCCTATTCCCAAAGCAGGAATCTTCAGCACCTGTTTTCAATCATCACACTTCACGAACTATTGCTTAACTGAAATAATGCACATTGAAGGCTATCTATCTCCTAACAGAGAACAGGACCCTATTTCCTTCCCAAAGCAGGAACCTTCAGCACCAGTCTCTGATTAACACACTCATGGAAATAATTGGAGGCTAACTAATTCTAACAGAGAACAGGACCCTATTTCGTTCCCAAAGCAGGAACCTTCAACACCAGTCTCTGATTAGCACGCTCATGGAAATAATTGAAGGCTAACTAATTCTAACAGAGAACAGGACCCTATTTCCTTCCCAAAGCAGGAACCTTCAACACTAGTCTCTGATTAGCACACTCATGGAAATAATTGAAGGCTAACTAATTCTAACAGAGAACATGACCCTATTTCCTTCCCAAAGCAGGAACCTTCAGCACCAGTCTCTGATTAGCACACTCATGGAGATAATTGAAGGCTAACTAATTCTAACAGAGAACAGGACCCTATTTCCTTCCCAAAGCAGGAACCTTCAGCACCAGTCTCTGATTAGCACACTCATGGAAATAATTGAAGGCTAACTAATTCTAACAGAGAACAGGACCCTATTTCCTTCCCAAAGAAGGAACCTTCAGCACCAGTCTCTGATTAGCACACTCATGGAAATAATTGAAGGCTAACTAATTCTAACAGAGAACAGGACCCTATTTCCTTCCCAAAGCAGGAACCTTCAACACCAGTCTCTGATTAGCACACTCATGGAGATAATTGAAGGCTAACTAATTCTAACAGAGAACATGACCCTATTTCCTTCCCAAAGCAGGAACCTTCAGCACCAGTCTCTGATTAGCACACTCATGGAAATAATTGAAGGCTAACTAATTCTAACAGAGAACATGACCCTATTTCCTTCCCAAAGCAGGAACCTTCAGCACCTGTCTCTGACTAGCAAGATTTCATAAATTCATCACACGAGATTTCTAACTAAAATGATTAACAGTTACCCAATCATTAACTTCATGAAAACAATGCAACGTTCAGTAAAACAGAGTTCTTAACAAGACAGAGTTCAGTAGTGTTTCAACAAAGAAGAATTCATTAACGTAGTGTTTCAGCAAAACATAAATTAATCAAGGCATAAATAAAGATCACACTAACACACTATAAAACTAACAGATGAATCTTGTGAAGAAGGTGGGCCCTCCCTTCTCACAAGATTCCCCTGGAACGAAGAGGCTAGAAAAGGATGCTCAAAACAGTCTTTTATTCATCTATCAATGTATCACATTACAATCTGAAATTGAAGTACGTCCTTCTCTGTAAACCCTTCTTAGTACCAAAAACTGGAGATCCTCTTGAATGATGATTTCCTCTTATTTAAAGAGGGAATCCCTTCGATACAATTGATCAAAAATTACAGGTGTATATCTGAGTCCTATTCTTAGTCAGATCGACTTTCTAAACCAGAATAGGATATCCTAGTCTCCCGCAACGGAATGCTATTACAAGTGCTAAGTGAGGTGTTGCTGTTACGGCTGGAGTAACAACTCTTTCTTGTTTCTCCTGTTGTATGCTGTTTCGACATCACAAATCGCGGGCTATTTCAGCCACGGGATTTGCGTTCTGACTGTTTTAGCACTTCTCAAGCATCAACGATGGTTGGTGCTTGGCTCACGGTGCAATTGTTGTAGTCAATGTGTGTGTGAGTTGCTGTTGACCGCAGACTGTGTAACGACTTCCTCTGTGTTTCAGCATCGTTGACCATGGACTGTGTAGCATCTTCTGTGTTTCAGCATCGTCAGTCATGGACTGTGTAACAACTTCCTCTGTGTTTCAGCATCGTGACCATGGACAGTGTAACAACTTCCTCAGCATCGTTGATCATGAACTGTGTAACAACTTCTGTGTTTCATCATCGTCGACCATGGACTGTGTAACAACTTTTGTGAATTGCTGTTTCAGCAACATGCCTCAAATGCTAATCTGTAGTTTGAACTGTTTCAGCACTTATAGATTTCTAATCAATGGTTAAGTACGAGAGTGATGTGAAATTATATGCAAAACAAATTAAACGTATAGTAAAGAGAAGAGACATTATATACCTTTGGAAAGATAGGATAAAGTGATAATATGAGTTTAAATGTGAGTGATCAAGAGTGTAATAGTGGCAAAAAGTATGGGCAAAAAGGTACATTGTGTGGTCCTAACATCCCCCCCAACTTAAAGTGTTGCATGTCCTCAGGCAACTTCACTCTGAATCAGAGTCTGAATACCGACTCTGAGCGTGCAAGTTACTCAAGCAGTAGCTGTGGGAGGTACTATCTGTTGGCGCTTTGAACCCTTGGACACGTTATAACCTTTGCCAAGATGTTGTTTCTGTCTTCTTAGGCAACTTATAATGGATTTGATATCTTTCTATTGGCAACCAGAGGATAGGAAAATAAAACTGGTACCCTATCCATCTTTCAGCACATTGCTGAACACACTGGATGTAGTTAGGTACCCTGGAGATTCCTACCTCGAGGTTAGTGGGGATAAAAGGATTGTGTTCTTGTCTTTTCTCAGTGGATTGCTGCCAAAACAAGTTGTTTGCCTAGAGGGCAACAATCTCTATGGATCTGATGAAGTGCTGACAATCCTGAAGCACTGTTGATTGTAGTTGCTGAACATGTTCAGTCATCCCTGGTTTCTTTAAGAATTGATAATATTCCATGACAAAGGTGGCTGCACTCTATGGTTCTGGTCTTATCCAGAGAAGGTGATTATCTTCATTGTGCTTTTCAGCCAGGAAGTCATCCTGCCACAAAATCTGATTGTGGAGAAAGGAGGTGAATGCTCGAATCTGGATGTCCCCAACAAGAGGGTTAAGGTTCAGCTGCTTGTTCTCGGGGATGGCCTCGTTATGAAAGTATGCCTCACAGAGGAGGTGCTGATCCCTAGCAGAGGCTTCTGCAAAGGTTTTGACAAAATCTGCTGGGTGTAGTACTACATGGGGTCTGCCTTCTGTGATTGATTTGATCTGAAACCATGTAAGTCGTTCCATAAGGAACAAGGAGTAATTGCAGGATGGTTTCCTTGTAGCTAATAGATTTTGTGCCAAGTCAAATACCAGGGCCAATCTGTCTTTCAAGTCTTTGTTCTGTTTCTTAAGGGCATGAGCTTCCTGGCGTGTCTGCTCTAAAGCTTCCCAATTTGAGTAAGTGTGATTTATCCAGATTTGTTTGTGCTCTTGCAGGCTTTTGGCCTGTATAGCAGCATACTCTTTCTTCCATTTCTGTATTACTGCCTACTCATCCCATGGCTGAGTTTGTGTTTCAGCATTGCAAGTAGTGGGGTGAGGTAAGGTCTGAGTAGATTGTTTCACAAAAGTGTGGATATTGATCTGGATGGGAGGTGTAAATTCCTCAATAGGAACTATTTGTATAGCTTTGTTAACAAAAGCAGGGGTTTCAAATTTGACATTTGTTGCAGGGCAGGACCCAGTCTTAGTCTTGGGAGGTCCTGCTGGTTCTTGTGTTTCAGCTGTAGCTGATTCTTGTGTGACAACTATAGCTGGTTCTTGTGTAACAACAGGTTCTTCTTTGACTGCAAAAGTTGAAGGAGCAGGGGGAGCTCCTGGCATTGGGATTTGTACTACTTTGTAGCTTGCTTGATAGTAGATGTCCCCACATTGATAGCACATATATTCTCTACACGGAGTCTCTGTTGTAGTTCCTTCTGACATGGTTGCTGTGCGAGCTAGAGTGTATAAATTAAGTTCTTTTTCATAGGCTTCCTTTGCCATGGCTAGCTCGTGCTTGTAGGCTTCCAGTTCAGACTTTAAAAACTCATTTTCTTCTAAGACAGAGGCCATTGTTGGTTCTGGTTGAGGGGTGACTTGTTCTTGTGTGGTAGTCACAACCGCACTAGCTGGTTCTTGTGGAGCAGCTACAGGATCGACAGCTGCTTCTTGTGTTTCATCTTCTTGATGTAAGGAGAGTAATGTTGTAGCACCCTGGACCTCTGATTCCTGCATCTCAGTATCAATATCAACAACTGGTTCTTGTGTTTTAGCTGTAGCTGGTTCTTGTGTGGCAGCTATGGCTGGTTCTTGTGTTTCAACCACTGAATGGGTAGCTGGTTCTTGTGTTTCAGCTACTGAATTGGTAGCTAGTTTTTGTGTTTCAGCTACTTGATTTGATACAGATGATGTCGCAACACCCTGGGCATTTGGTTCTTGTGTTTCAGTGCCCTTGGGTGGAATAGGCAAAGATTCTGGCATTTGGGAGGTTGGAGGTGTACGGGGTATTAGTCGGATGGGTTGGGGGCTATGGTGGTGGTAGTAGTGGCTGCCCTTGTTGAGGCCCTTATTCATTTCCTTTGTAAAAAGGACGGAAAGAAAGGAATTTGCTTTTGTTTTCGTGGGGGTCTTTCCTCAATGATGGGGCAGGGGGAATTGTCTGGCTCAGAATCATCGCTAAGAACATGAAGGGCAGGGGTGGATGATTCTGGTAAAGTATGGGGTGGGCTTGGTATGGTAGGGGGGTTAATTGGACTATTTGGTTCTGTGGGCGGAATGTAAGGTATTTCTGGAGAGTCTGGAGGGTTTTGTGGTTGCTGTCCCTGAAGATTTTTATGAATTTCAGCGGCTTCTTGGGGGTCTATAGGAGGATTGTTTAGTGGAATTTTTTGTTGGGCAAAACTCTTTTGAATAAGTAGTTGGACGAGACGGTGATGGGTGAGTGAAAGGGCGAGATCTTTAGCCTTTTTACTGTAATGTGACATATTTTTGAGACAACCGAGTAGATAATAAGGGATGTTGACCAATCTATTATGCCGTAAATAAGACAACAGGAGAAAGTCGTGCTGGTAGACTACCTGGTATCGGCCTTCGCAGGTAAGGTAGTGTTTGACGAATTTTGCAACTTCCGGCCATGGGGGCGGCAACGAGCTAAGTCGGACACCCCGACCTTTAAAGTCAATTTGTTCCTCTGGTGAGAGGAAGTCCCGCTGGGCATTCAGGATGATATTTTTGTGGCTGAACAGGTGAGTGCCATTAGTAGGGAGACCCGAAACCTGCGCTATATCCACTTCTGTAATGGAGATTCGAACCCCTTGAAAAATGGAGTGATCTCCCTGGAGATTTTGAGAAAATTGCAGAACCTGTTGTTGATCAAACCCCTGGAGTCTCTGAAAATAACTGAGCCATCCTGCCTGCAGAAAAATTTGGTAGGCTTCTGGATACAATTCTAGCAGGGCTGTCGTCGTGGGTTCGTACCGTATAACAAAGCCTCCCATAGCTACCAACTCGGTAAATACAACGTCAAAGAGTTGAGTAACAACTTCTGTGTAGAGTAAGTTTTTCGAGTGAAGGCATGCGAATGGTGGTGAGACGAACGAAAGGGTAGTAAAATAAGAATGGCGGTAGTGGATTCGTGTGAAATGATGGTATAAAAAGTTTGATATGTCCTTCCCCTCCGTCAAGTGTGGCTAATAATGATTGCACTCGAGTGTCATAATGATTTGGAATCTTCTCATTAACTATAGCTTAACTGTATTACATAAAATTTACATACCTCGCCTTACCTTCTGATTCGTGCTGCAAACAAAATATAATGCCTGTCCATGATAGTTTTGCAGTGGTCGTGGCGAAGACTTTTGATTTGTTAGATGAATTGTATCAAGGGTTTGTTGAATGGAAGGACGAAATGTAGTATGAGAGAACAAAAGCTTGTTGACGGATAATGTTGAAAAGTTGGTGTTTCAACAATAGAAAAGAACGGGGCGAAACAATTGCTGGACGGTGTTGTTTCGTCGATGAGGAAATGTGAAGAACTGCTGAACAATGGTGTTTCAGCAATGAAAAGAAGTTTGCTGTCAATGGTGTTTCAGCAATAGGGAGAGTCAAAAAGTGCTGATAGTGGTGTTTCAGTAATGGGGAAAGTCAAAAGGTGCTAAACAATGGTGTTTCAGCAATGGGGAAAGTCAAAAAGTGCTGAACGATGGTGTTTCAGCAATGGGAAAAACAGGGCGAAACAATTGCTGGACGATGTTGTTTCATCGATGAGAAAATGTGAAGAATTGCCAGACTATAGTGTTTTGGCAATAGGGAGAAGGTGAAAATTTGCTGTGAATGTTGTTTCAACAATGGGGAAAGTCAAAAAGTGCTGAACAGTGGTGTTTCAGCAATGGGAAAAACATTGCGAAACAATTGCTGGACGGTGTTGTTTCGTCGATGAGAAAATGTGAAGAATTGCTGGACTGTAGTGTTTTGGCAATAGGGAGAAGGCGAAAAGTTTCTGTGAATGGTGTCTCAGCAATGAGAAAGCTTGTCTCTTTGTGAAGTAGGATCGTCCTTCACTAGTGGTCTGTGCTTTGATCGGGAATCTGCAAAAATCGATTGTAACATGGTATTTCTTGACAGGGATTATTAACAAACAAAATCTAGTCTAATACTAAAAGAAATTAACTTAAAAAGAATTAATTGCAATGAGGGGTAGGAGCCCCCTCTAAAAAGAGATAATGGGAGTCTGCCACACATGTGGCCTTAAAATCTTCTTTGGAAATAGGGCGCTGGTACAGACGAAGCCGATGACCATTTACAAGTAACGGTGTTTTGGAGTCATCGATTGTGAGGAGCCTTACTGTTCCATTGGGGAAAACAATGTCTACTTCGTAAGGTCCAAGCCATCTTGTACACAGTTTCCCTTGAAATTCTTTGAATCGAGAATCATATAGTAGGGCCCAATTACCTTTTTGGAACTGCTTATTCTTAATAGTTTTGTCATGCCATTTTGATCTTTGCTGTTGGATTATAGTTGTCTGATGAATGGCATCTAGTCTTTTCTCATCCAATTCATTAGGCTGCTGCATCCTGGTTGTCTGTGCATCGGTCAAATCAAGGTTGACAACTAAAGCAGTCCTTAAGGTTTTTATTTCAAATTCCACAGGAAAGACAACACTCTTTCCATAGACTAATGCATAGGGAGAAAATCCTGTAGTGTTTCTCCAGGTAGTTCTGTAGGCCCATAATGCTTCAGAGAGCCCGTAGGACCAATCCTTTATGTTTTCCTTCACTGTTTTGTGAGAATGGCTTCTATTACTTTGTTTGTGCTTTCCACCTGTCCATTGGCTTGGGGGTGGTATGCTGTAGTCATTCTATGTTGAATATGATATTTTTGAAGGGTGGCTTTGAAACCATGAGAAGTAAAAGGAGGTCCTCCATCTGTAACTAATTCTCTTGGCACTCCAAATCTGATGAAGATGTCTTTAAATAAGAAATTTATAACTGCTTCTTCGGTTTCTCTGTGGAGTTCTTTGGCTTCCACCCATTTAGTCATGTAGTCTGTGCAGACCACTATGTAAACTTTTTGATTGGATGGGGGGTTAATGGGTCCTATAAAGTCTAAGGCCCATCTTTCAAATGGTTCAAGTA
>ML879113.1:0-17006 GCA_009831015.1 Picea engelmannii
AGTTATGTGACATTCTACATACCACCAGAAATGGAATGACATGTACTATCCATATAGAATAGTATTATCTAAAAATATATCATAACTCATACCATTACCCATCAAACAAACTTGGGTCCATTACCCAAACCTGGGGTCTCCAAATTCTCATGGACATAACTCTCTAACCGTGAGGAATTATGTGACGTTCCACATACCACCGAAAATGACATGACAAGAACTATCCATCTAGGATATTTTCCCTAACAAATTCACTTTCCTTATCTCATTATTCCCTAATTAAGCATGGGTTCTCTTACTCCACAAAGCGTCTTCCCGTGAGGGCTTTCACCATAACGGGACCACTTTGGAGTTCATCCATATTTACTTCTTATAAACCATGACAAAAAAATAATGAGTCATATTTACATCAAACACTATTGGGTCCTGTTGGCGATGGAAGTCACTCCTGGATTGCTTGCAGGAGCAGAGCCCGACGCCCATCAGTTTAATGTCATGATTTGTTTTAAAGGGGTGATCGAATGGAGGAAAACTTGAGGAGATATCACTCTAACTCGGGGACTGAGTCTGGTACATATGGTGACAAAGGAGGTCTTGATCTAACCTCAACCAGTGGGTTGATAAAGGGTGAGCAGGTGGAAGACTTGTTGAGAAAAATGGGCAAACAGCTTTGGGCAACAGGTTTATGGCTATTTGCAGAAGAAAAACACTGAGCAAGATCCTCTTGGATTCAGGGTCTCAAGAAGCTGAGGAGGACTCGACTGGATCCTCCAATTCCAAGTCACTCAGCACTGAAAAAGTCACAAGAACTGGTTAGACATATTATAACTGCTACAGTGATCCTACCAACATCATCCTATAACAGATATAGCTCGACTGGATCCTCCAATTCCAAGCAATTCTAACACAGTGGAACAAAGATGTAAAAGAGACTGGCATTCATCAGGCAAGAAGTCTCAAAAGTGCATACATAACCAGAGAATCAGTGCTTCATTAGAGATTTACAACCGGGAGCTCAGCTCAACCATCGATAGATACAAAAATGGTGAAAACGCCTTCATATACTCAAACTAACAACAGCAACAAACTGAGACGTAGCATTGAAAGCTTTGCGTCTGCATGACTTCTGACAACACGGAGCTGCAATATTTGAATGTTCGTGCAACTTATGGCAGACGCAATTGATCTCCTGACAGTTTATTCGGTGAATCGACGTGTCTTTAATTCAATGCAGGACTTCCCATTATGGCAGAGACGATGTTTAACCACCACCAACCACTTCAATAACTGCTTCTTGGGATTGAAGATGACCATGGCCAACTCAGCATTTTGGGATATGGAAAACTTCTCATGCTGCCACCTGGAATAACTGAAGGGCTTGAAGGACGGGTATGGAGGCCAACACGGGAAGTGAGGTTTAGCTATGGAATGTCGAGGCCCCAATCGCAAGGACAAAGAAAATAACGATGAGAGGTGAGAAAGGTGGCCGGGGGATGACATGATTCATAAGGGATATATGCAGAGACAGTGAGAGCATAGACGCAGCAAGTTTAATGCAGTGAAAGGCTGACATGGAGGGACAAGGATACGTGGCGGGTAATAAATGGATGATGATACAAGGGAAAGGCCATCTGGAAGTGTGAGAGAGGGGTGAACGGTGACACATGGCGGCAAGGGAAAGGTGGACAGGGAGATGTCATGATGAAAATATGGCCCACACGGGTTAATGTCAGGGCAGCTGAGAAGGTCGGGACTGCGCTTGATCCGTTGATCCGGGCTCCTCGATCGTGACCGTCGGAAACTTGCATCCACGATTCCGGACCCCCCCCTCCGCTTAAAGGTAGAAAGGCGGGGGGGGGGGTCCGGAATTGCTTTCATCGCCGTTGATCCGGGTGCGCTAATCTGAGCCGTCGGAGAGGTGCGCCCCCGATTCTGGACCCCCCCCCCCCGGCTTAAAGGTCGAAAGGCAAGGGGGGTCCAGAATTTGCTATGCGCCGTCGATCTAGGCGCACAAAATCCAGCCATCCAAAAGTGACCCATGTTTAATGCAGATGCACTTGCGCCCAAAACTTAGGATAAGTGGGTTCTAACCCATTCTTTTGCAATTCAACCCTCTAGTAAGAAATATCGCTAACATTTGGCTCCATGGGGGATAGAGTCGTCCCTATGATGCTCTAAGAACTCTTCTGTAGACTTAGTGCCTTTTCTGTTGGGCTATGGAGTCATTTATTAGTCTGAAAAACAGAACATAGAAAGAATATGTACAAAAACAAAACAAAACAAAAAGAGCCGACTGTGGCTCATAGAAAACATTTTTTCAAGAAATGCCCATTGACTAGGCTGCTAAAAACTTCATTGCCTTCCAGATCCTGCAACCCATAAGTATTGTTTGAAAACACTTCAAGGATCTTGAAAGGCCCGATCCATAGGGCATCAAAATTACTATGTTTTCCCTTTTCCTGCCTGGGTGCATCCCATTTGAGCACTAGATCACCCTGCTCAAATTCCTTCTTCTTGTTCTTCCTGTCAAAAGCCTGCTTGATCTTCTGTTGACGATGGTAGGCTCTGTCCACGACTTGTTCTCTGATCTGCTGCACTTCCACCATCTGATGAATCCTTCTGAGTATATGATTAGGTTCTCCTTCAAGGACTTGGAGGAAATTTGCCACAGGGAAGGCAAGCTGAGTGGGGAAAACGACCTCTATCCCATAAACAAGTTGGAAAGGTGAGAGACCCAGGGACTTCTTAGTTGTCACCCGATCGGCCCAGAGAGCAAATTTGAGCTTTGAGTCCCAGGCCTTCTGGTTGTCTTCTAGTAGCTTTTTGATAAGCTTGATCAGGATTTTATTGGAGGACTCTGCCAGTCCGTCTCCTTGAGGATAGTATGGAGTAGAGTGAACCAATGAAATCCCAAATTGTTCACAAAATTTGATCAGAGGCTCAAACCTGAAGGGAGAGGCATTGTCAGTGACAATTCTGCTTGGGCAACCAAATCTGGCTATGATGTCTTCCAAGAAGCTGATGATTACTTTGTGAGAAATGCTTCTAGTGGGGACAGCCTCTATCCATTTGGTGAAATAATCAGTCGCAGTGAGGATCCATCTGTGCTGGCCGCTTGAGGGAGGATGAATCTCCCCGATGAAATCCAATCCCCACTGCTGAAAGGGTGCAGAAACTACTACAGGCTTCAATGGCAAAGATTTGAGTTGTTGTTTACCTGAGAATTTCTGGCATTTGATGCAAGCCCTGACTTCTCTGCAGACATCAGTAAACAAAGTAGGCCAGTAATACCCGACCCGGAGGATTTTGTGGGTTGTGGTCTTCCAGAAATGATGACCTTCGTAGTGACTGCTATGAAAATCAAACATCACTTTCTGCACTTGCAATGGGTCCAGACATATTAATAATATCCCCAGAGGGTCTTTCCAATACAAGGCTCGGTCAATGAGGCAGTATTTGACCACTTTGAGCTTTAAATATCTGGCTCTACTCTTTCCCAGTCCATCAGGGGGCTTTAATTCCTGCAGAAAGTACAAGATGTCTCTGTACCAAGGACAAGCTGCTAATGGTATGGTGATCTGGGAATTACTGCTATAGGACTTGGCTTGCTCATTGATGCAGTTAATCTCCAGATCTTTGTAATTGGATTCAGCCAACAACTTGGCCAAACCTTGCCCCTTTATCATTTTGGTGGGCTTAATTTCCAGGTCAAATTCGAGGATCTTGGCTATCCATTTGCCCCTTCTCCCATCTATGTCAGGCTGTATAAGGATGTCCTTCACAGAAGTTGCAGGGACATATGCAGTGATTTTCGAGTGTAAGACATAGATTCTAAAAGCTTTGAGAGCTTTCACCAATGTGTAGGCCTACTTTTCCATGATCTCATATCTGAGTTCAGCATCTCTCAACGCCTTGTTGAAGAAGGCAATGGGCTGCTCTCGCCCTTGATCGTTTCTCTGCAATAGGACTTCTGCTATTGAGTCATCAGAAGCAAATGAGAAAATCAGGAAATCGTTAGAATAATTGGGACTGATTAGCACAGGCGCTTCAGTCAATGTTTTCTTTATCTGGGCAAAAGATCCCCTGGATTCAGCAGTCCACTTTATTTCATGGCCCTTCCTGAGCATGGATGTGATATGCTTTACTATCTCAGTGAAGTTTGAGACGAATCTCCTCAGAAAATTAATCTTCCCCACAAATGCCTGAACTTCCTTCTTGGACCGGGGAAGTGACAGGGCCTTAATCGCTTTTACCATGCCTGGGTCAATCCTTACTCCTTCTGCTAACACTATGTGACCTAACAGCTTCCCCTCTTTCAGAGCAAACAATGATTTCTTGGGGTTTAAAGATAGGCCATACCTTCGACACTTCAGGAAAACTCTCTTCAAGTGGCAGCAGTGCTCTTTATCAGTCTTAGAGAAGACTGTGATGTTGTCCAGATATATCACCACAAACTAGTCCTTCTCCCCGATGAAGGCTATGTCCATGGCTCGCTGAAACGTTGCTCCGGCATTCATCAGTCCAAAAGGCATTTTGGCATACATGAATGTGCCCCAAGGAGTGATGAAGGTTGTTTTTTCTCTGTCCTCAGGCATGACTGATATCTGATTATATCTGGAGAAACCATCAATCATGGACATCCTGGACGCGCCAGTGACCCTCTGTAAAATGTGTTCCATGTTGGGCAGGGGATAATTGTCCTTCCTCGAACTCCTGTTCAGGTTCCTGAAATCGAAACAGAGTCTGATTTCTCCACTTTTCTTTCTCACCGGGACCAAATTGGCCACCCATTCAAATATCTCAAGGGGACAATAATCTGGGCATCCAGCAGCTTCTTTACCTCTCTCTCCATGACAGGCAACAACATGGGATTTATCTGTCTCAGCTTCTGCTTGAATGGCTTAGCCTCCTCTTTCAATGGGATCTTGTGCTCGATGACTGATGTGTCATATGTTTTAAGGTCTTTGTAGGTCCATGCAAACACATCCGCAAACTCCTTCAGCAACTTAGTATATTCGGCTCTCTGCTCCTCGGTCAAACTTCTTGACAGCTTGACAAACTTTGGCTCCTTAGGTGTG
Organism: Picea engelmannii; assembly: GCA_009831015.1. Taxonomy (NCBI): domain Eukaryota; kingdom Viridiplantae; phylum Streptophyta; class Pinopsida; order Pinales; family Pinaceae; genus Picea; species Picea engelmannii. The sequence goes on from ML879113.1 coordinate 5,079, forward strand.
CTGATATTGCATTCATCTGTATCATCATCATCACCTGAAACCTTACCCTTCACAGCCACGTCATTCCCATCGAGAAATCTTTCTAGTGGGATTAGTCCTCTCGGAATGTGATTGCCCGGTAGCTGAATGATCCGGTGCTCAACAATTCTATTCACAAATTCCCCAGGGTGATGCTCATCTTCCTCTTCAGGATCCTTATCTATATGCATCGTGGAAAAGTCATCAATGGACTGTAGAAATCTCTCAATTTCTTGATCATCTTCAAACACCCTCCAATGTTTGACATTGTCTGGTATAGAAGGTCTGTATTTTATTTCAATGTTAGACTCGGCAGTGGGCGATGTGGGAACTTCGAGCACACTAGCTGTGAAAGCTAAACAGTCGGCTGAGGCATTTTCCTCCCTTGGAATGTAGGAAATGTTAAAATCCAGGAAGGAATCATCAACCAGGTCCCATACCTCGTTCCTGTAATTCCTGAGCCGAGGATGTTTGGTTTGATAAACATTTTTGACCTGCTGGACAATCCGTTCTGCATCCCCAAACATAGCCATCTCCTTGATTCCCATTTCTTTGGCAGCTCTTAATCCCAGAACCAGAGCTTCATACTCTGCCACATTATTGGTGACCTCGAATTCCAGCCTGTATGACAGAAAGATGGTCTCATGAAAAGGTGATATAAATATCACTCCGGCACCTGCACCCATACTGGAGAAAGCTCCATCAAAGAACATCTTCCAAACAGAGGAAGTTGAAGGGGAGGTGTCCTGATTAAGGATGGGCTGCTTTCTGATCTGCAAGGAAGCTTCAGGGGTTTGGGTGAGCTATAGTAAACTGGAGCCTAAATCTGTGTCCAAGTCATATATGGGATGATTGGTAGGGTTGGCCTCGTCACTGACAATGTAGGCTAGCTGGGCTTCTCTGTACAGTCTCCTGTGTTCCCCTCCAAAGACCGGAATGGTGGCATATGTGAGATCCATTTGTAACGTCCCTCCAAGTATCTTGATCCAGGATCTTGACAACAACATGCCAACCTTAGGGGGGACATCATCTACCAAGATATCCATGACCATACTCTTCATGGGTAGCTGAAACAGAGAGACTACTAGGTCCTTAATCACTCCCAAACACTGGACCCTTCTGGAGTCAAAAGAATAGAGGTCATGATAGGCTCAGGTGACTTCCAGTCCTTATTCTTCCATGACGGCTTTGGGCATGAGGTTGTGGGAGGCCCCTGAATCCATAAGGCAATTATGAAACACTTTATCATGTATGTTCAGGGATGTGTAGAAGGGAGGGGATGAATCATCTATGTCTTCTACCATGGGACCTAGGACGACTGCAGGCCTTTCATCTTGTAGGTTTATGGAGTCTGTGAGAGGATATGAGGCTTCGGACTCTAACAGCTCAGAGAATCATTTTTTGAATTCCCCATGTTTAATTAACTCAGTGAGTGGCACAGGAATTCTGATTTTTTGAATCTCATGTTTGAAATTGAAAGAAGACATAGGCTTTGGGATTTCTTTAATTTCAGGAACATGATTATGGACAATGGGGGAGAGAGGTTGAGCCTTCTTACCTCTGTCTGCTACTTCATTGGCAGGTTTCTCTATTCTATTGGATGGCTCAGGAACGTCATATGTTGCTGCTCTTTTGTCAGATCTCAAGTTGTATCTGCCTCGGCCACCGCTAGCTTTGTCTCCTTTGCTCAATTCGTTCAGCTGACCCTCCATGAGAGATTCTTCATATGACGATTGGGTCAGATGAGGGAAAGGGGGAGTGACTTCTACACTATGGATTTTATGCTCAGGCTCATCTGCTTCCCCTTCTTCTTCATCAGCTACAAAATTGTTATAGAAGGGAGCCTGAACTCTTTGGTCATCTCTGTCTCTTTCCTTCTCCCTGTGCATAGTTGGAGGAGCGAAATTATTTGGCCTTCTGAAACCTCCTTTATTTTCAATGTTCTGAGGGCCCTTGTACATCTGCTTCCTCTCCACCTTCAATCTCTCCACCTATTCTTTAAGGAGGTTCATAACTCGGGTGAGCTCATTTACTTGAGAGTGGGGAAATGATGGGCCGGAAGTTGAGGCTTCCGATTTTTCTTTTCTTCTGTCTGTGTCGGCCTGGTTTCTCAGTCTGTCAGCTGCCAATATATTGGATTCCACTTCTATAGCTGCATCTTGCATCTGAGCTAAAGAGGTGGCTCTTTTTTCTCTTGATACGAGACAGAATTCAGGGTCAAATGCGCTAGCATAGGAAATTTGAGCAGAGGCCTCTGAAGGTTTAATCTCTACAGGAATCTTGTTGTACATCTTATTAAACTTTTTGGAGAAGTCTGAGACAGACTCCCCTTCCATCTTTCTCAGAGACCCAAACTCTGTCATGTAATACATATAGTCTTTTATGTCTCCCCACTGCCTCAGGAAAACGTTATCCAAGGCTTCAATGCCAGCAATAGATCCAGGGGCCAATCCCCGGAACCATTTCCTCACCTCCCCATCAAGGCTCTGGACAAAGACTCTCATCCATACATCTTCACTCTCGATATTCAAGTTGTCTTCATAGCTGTAAAAGGCGGCTAGGTGCTCTTCAGCAGTTACATCTTCCTCACCACTGAACTTAGGCATGTATTTCAAATAGTCTCCAGTAGGGAGAGGGTTCAGAGGCTGGGGTAGAATCAAAGGAGCATATCCGGCAGCAACTATGGAATCCATTTTGTTCGGAGGGGGATTAACACCAGCCATAGGGATATTAGGTAGAGGAGAACTCGGAGGAGAAGGAGTATGAACGGGAGATGCCGAAACAGATATTCTTGGAGGAGATAATGGAGGAAACAGAGAAAAAGCCAAGGGACATGAATGCACAGACACTTCTCTCTGTGCAGCAGAAACCACAAAAGGAGGGGTGGTGAAACCTTTAGTCGTTAGAGGTCTGTGATGAGGCAAGACCTCTGGGGAAGAGGGAGTGACAAGGATTTCTCTTTTTGATACCAGAGCAGGAGGGGAAAACTCAGCAGGAACACTCCCGAAATTTAGAGAATGTGGAACTTCGGAAAAAGGGCGACTAGGAAGCTGCGAATAAGAAAATGGAGTTTTCATAGAAGGGGAGGGTGTATTACCTATTTCATCGATGGAAACTTCTTTTGCAGCTCTCTTTCCCTTTCTGCGCACTGCTTCCGCGTCAGTTTCTGGTGTAGCTAAAGGCAAGTGTGGATTAGACCTCGTATGTCTACCTCTCGAAGCCACAGTTGATAGTGCGGGTTCTCCTCACCGGAGTCGTCACAGTGGAGTCGCCAGGTGCACAGTAGCAATCTTCAAGTTATGATATCTGATGCACCTTCAGAATCAGATGATCTTTGTCGTTCAATCCCGGGGAAAATATTCAACTTCATCCCCGACAACGGCGCCAGAAATGTTGGCGATGGAAGTCACTCCTAGATTGCTTGTAGGAGCAGAGCCTGACGCCCATCAGTTTAATGTCACGATTTGTTTTAAAGGGGTGATCGAATGGAGAAAAACTCAAGGAGATATCACTCTAACTCGGGGACTGAGTCTGGTACATATGGTGACAAAGGAGGTATTGATCTAACTTCAGCCAGTGGGTTGATAAAGGGTGAGCAGGTGGAAGACTTGTTGAGAAAAATGGGCAAACAACTTTGGGCAACAGGCTTATGGCTATTTGCAGAAGAAAGACACTGAGCAAGATCCTCTTGGATTCAGGGTCTCAAGAAGCTGAGGACGACTCGATTGGATCCTCCAATTCCAAGTCACTCAGCACTGAAAAAGTCACAAGAACTGGTTAGACATATTATAACTGCTACAGTGATCCTACCAACATCATCCTATAACAGATATAGCTCGACTGGATCCTCCAATTCCAAGCAATTCTAACACAGTGGAACAAAGATGTAAAAGAGACTGGCATTCATCAGGTAAGAAGTCTCAAAAGTGCATACATAACCAAAGAATCAGTGCTTCATTAGAGATTTACAACCGCGAGCTCAGCTCAACCATCGATAGATACAAAAATGGCGAAAACGCCTTCATATACTCAAACTAACAACAGCAACAAAACCGAGACGTAGCATTGAAAGCTTTGCGTTTGCATGGCTTCTGACAACACGGAGCTGCAATCTTTGAATGGTCGTGCAACTTATGGAAGACGCAATCGATCTCCTGACAGTTTATTCAGCGAATCGACATGTCTTTAATTCAATGCAGGACTTCCCATTATGGCGGAGATGATGTTTAACCACCACAAACCGCTTCAATAACTGCTTCTTGGGATTGAAGATGACCATGGCCAACTCAGCATTTTGGGATATGGAAAACTTCTCGTGCTACCACCTGGAATAACTGAAGGGCTTGAAGGACGGGTATGGAGGCCAACACGGGAAGTGAGGTTTAGCGATGGAATGCCGAGGCCCCAATCGCAATGACAAAGAAAAGAATGATGAGAGGTGAGAAAGGTGGCGGGGGGATGACATGAGTCATAAGGGATATACGCAGAGACAGTGAGAGCATAGACGCGGCAAGTTTAATGCAGTGAAAGGCTGACATGGAGGGACAAGGATACGTGGCGGGTAATAAATGGATGATGAGACAAGAGAAAGGCCATCTGGAAGTGTGAGAGAGGGGTGAACGGTGACACATGGCGGCAAGGAAAAGGTGGACAGGGAGATGTCATGATGAAAATATGGCCCACATGGGTTAATGTCAGGGCAGCTGAGAAGGTCGGGACTGCACTTGAGATGTTGATCCGGGCTCCTCGATCGTGACCGTCGAAAAACTGCATCCACGATTCTGGACCCCCCCCNTCCGCTTAAAGGTAGAAAGGCGGGGGGGGTCCAGAATTGCTTTCATCGCCGTTGATCCGGGCGCGCTAATCTGAGCCATCGGAGAGGTCCGCCCCCAATTCCGGACACCACCCCCCCCCGACTTAAAGGTCTAAAGGCAAGGGGGGTCCAGAATTTGCTGTGCACCGTCGATCTAGGCGCGCAAAATCCAGCCATCCAAAAGTGACCCATGTTTAATGCAGATGCGCTTGCGCCCAAAACTTAGGATAAGTGGGTTCTGACCCATTCTTTTGCAATTCAACCCTCTAGCAAGAAATATCGCTAACAGGTCCATTACCCAAAACTTTGTGCTATGGGTCTTTCTTCAAGGGTTGACATCAATGACAACCAACCTTAATCAACAATAATGACCCATGGTATCTTACTCTTTTCCATCACAATCAGATCTTTTTGATATGCCAAGATTTGGTGAAATTAATTCCAAATATAACATTTATTAAATCGGATTTGACGCTCTTTCACTTTCATCACCTGCATGGAAAAAATACATGTTGCAAGATGATTTTACATGATTTATTGTTGAAAAAGACAATGCACTCATTCTTATGGAAATAAAATATTCTACATTGCATATTCGTTCTTTGATTAGTTTGAATATTAATGTTTATGCTTCACATTTTGAAACGATCAATCTTATCAAAGGAAGTTTTCAAACCAATAATCTAATTGATGTCATGAATCCTCTTATGATGTGTTCCCCATTGATATATCCATTTCATCAAAGTCATATTTTTCATCCTAATTTTTATGACAGAATTTTAGAATGGCTTGAAGATTCGTATGCAAAAAAAATTCATAATAAAGATAAAGTTGTGCTTGCTCTGTTTCTACCTAATTATCTAGGAAATAAGCATGACATGATTTTTTTAGATCCTCCGCGTGAAGAAATTGATGAACACTTGGAGAATTGTTAGGAGGATGGGGCACTTCGGCCTTGGATGATGGTTATGTCAGGTCCCCATAATATTGACAAGTTTTCCAAACTCACTTACACTCTTCCATGCCATTATGACCCATATCATGACAAGATTATAGAATGGTTGGAGGATTCATACATAAGAAGTTTCAAAAGAATGGTAAGGTCATGCTTGTTTTGTTTTTAAATGAATATATAGGAGGTAAGCATGACATATTTCTTTTGTATCTACAAATACTACATTCTTTTATTCTAATTTTCGACTTTCTATGCCTTGCAGGATTGAAGATACTCTTGTGGCTGCACTAGAAATACGATTTTACTTAGCATTTTGATCTATTTAGTAGTTTAGAGTAGGTTTAGGAGTAGGTTTCCTTTAGTTTTATTTCTCATTGTTTCTCTTTGTAATAATGTAGTTATGAATAGAAGTGGGAACACCAAGAGATCCATAATATGAATGTTGTCAGGGAAGTCCACTTTAAATATTTTTCTCTCTCCTTTTCGTTGACTATTTCTTTTAAAAAAAGCAGTATAATCATGAAAATTTTAAATGGAAAGTAAAGAGATAAGTAAATTTGAACTATCAATTCAACCCTCACCCAAGGTGCCATGAGTAGAACTGGACTCATATTAATAAGGATTTTTCTATTCTCTTTTAATCTCTCAAGAAATACTTCGCCTGAGAAAAGTTAGGTTTGCCCCCATGTAAATATTTTTAGTTTGCGTGTTCTTTTGTTTTTATTTTTGTTTTTCGTTTAGCTTTTGTTTTTCCTAATAAATTATTTCTAGGTCATCATTCATTATCGAAGAGAATTGGGGTTTTCATTTAGCAGCAATTGATAATAGTTCAAATCATCTGAACATTAATTTCTAAACTCAGATCAATTACAGTAAGTTTGTGTATAGTCATTGTCCCTGGTTTTCATTGAAATCTCAGGGAAACATGATTACCCTTAAAAAATTTATAACATCTTCCCTTTTTAAATGAGAACAACTATGATTGCTTCCCCATCTTGGAGATGATTTATTAACTGAAATCTTAATGTCCAAGTTACGATGGAAGTCATCAGAAGAGAAAAATAATTATTAAAAGATCAATCCTTCATTGTCTGTCTGTTAAATCTTCAGTATCACCCCGCTCTCTTAATATATTGAAGTTTATGTAAATTTTACAAACAAATTTTAAAGAGTTGGAAGAACTATAATGTGTGGGAATTGTGTGTAAACCCACCGGGATACTGAACAGGTCTGCTGGCAGCGGGTAAATGCACACATGATACCAAGACAACTTTGTTGGGGTAGTGAACAGGCATGCTGGAAGAGAAGCAATGTTGGGTTCAAAGATCCTCAGGTATGTTTTATTAAATTGATTAGATGTCAAGATTCTTTTATCATAAATGGACAACTCTTAGATGGGATAGGAGTACTACAGTGGGTTAAATGACATCCCTGTCGAGGCTATGGACACCTGCTGGCAACAATGGCCCTGCCAACAGTATCAGATTCATCTATATAAACATCACTACCCCTGTGATCTAAACGAGCTACCGGATTACAATTTTTGGACAGAACTTTACCCAATCCTATGACTATGTTATTTTTTCTGAATTATTGTCGAAATGCTTGATCTGTCTTTTAACTGTTTCTAAAAATTATTGTTGGGTCATTTGTTCCCTGATATAAAGTTTTTGTGATGTGGAGATAACTCCTTTGTCTAGAGTGTCTCCATTGTTGGAAGCCAAATATTCATGCCAATTTTATCATGAAAATTTTCGTCTTCATCGGATAAAATTTCTTGTAGTTTCCTCCTTCTCCTTGCAAATATTTCTATCATCTTTCATTTTTGAAAATATTCATTGGCCTAGCTATGTGTAAGAGTTTTTCATTTTTAATCTATAGTTTGTTTTGTTTAATTTCATGACTGAAAGCATGAAATTAGAACAAAACTTTGGCTTGATTAATCATCATACAGTTTGTGATTTCTTGGTTTTTTTTGCTAATGGGATTACACCTAAAGGGCATCTATATTTTTATAGATCCTGAAATTTATAAGTCTATCTTCTTTATTTGTTGATCCATTATCATCACACTTGATACATACACTTTGGGAGATATGAATTAATCGATTTTATTTTTGATTATGTGATTTTTACATTTGATATATGCTTGATTGCGCAGAACCTTGGGTTAAATTTGAATTATGAATCTTTCTCTTTGAACTCGTATCACAATATTATCACTCTAGTATAGGACTGGCGTACTGACATTCCACATCACCCTTCTGTCATGTATAACCTAGACTCACACTCAATGTTGAAGGAGACCTCTTACCACTGTTTTTGTGTTGGATAACACAACCCACCCTTCCCTACTCCTATTGATGTATCAAAACCAAATGAATCTGAGGTTTTTCAAACCCGTAATTGCACACTTGAGACATGTTTTTGCGGGAGGATTTCTGAGCAAACGGATGACAATTTGAAGAAACTGTCAGAAACCCATTTACGAAATGGGCTCATTTACTATCCAAGAGGGAAGTTTCTTCATAAACTACATCGTTTTAGAGATACGTCTCATTCTTTGGACAGAAATAGCTCAAAATTTCAGTTTCTCTTGAGGTAAGAATTTTTTTATTTTGCTCAGAGATTCAATCTTATTGATGGTTTTTCTGGGTTTCAAGTTAAATATGCCTTTCTACCTGTTCACGAGTCTGCAAAAAATTTCTAATGTTTATCAGAGACAGAGGTTAAACCCAATGTCTAGTCTTTTCCACCATGGGCTTATTCAAATTTTGTTGTTGTCACATCTAGATAAGATTGGGGATACTTAGGAAGATTTCCTGTGTAGAAACAACTTCACCCTACTCGAGAACACAGTAGAATCGCCTCTCTTAGAACCCTTTGGGCAAAAAGCCATGATATGATTTTGTGCCTAGAAATCGTTAGAGGAGGTTATTGATGTGTTAAAGGAGAGGTTTTCTCCTACTCCTACTGTTGAGACGACTCAAGGTTTCTTTTAGAAATCGATTGTCAACAAAAATTCAATGCATAAGGAACAAAGTAATTCAGATTTAAATTTGGCAAACAAAAGGTTCAAACGAGCTGGTAATGTAATTATAAAAAAACTCAACGAACTTCAACACTATAATTAACTCAGCCTTATGAGATACTTCATTGTCAACTCTCTAAAAACAATAAAAAAAAATTGATTCTTTTTTATTTGATTCTATTGGAAAAATAAAATAGATAGATTTATTTTTTATTTTATTTTTACTATTTTAGACTAGCTACAGAAAACTGTAGCTAGCTACAGAAACCTGTAGCTAGCTACAGAAACTTGTAGCTTATCTTTTGAAATTATTAGTTTGTATTGTTATCTAAAATTCGATTTCATTTTATCTTTTTCAGGAAAACAACAGTTTGTAATGTTATTTTTAAGGAGAAGGAATTATGGATTAAGCACTCAATGGCTTAGTGACTTCTCATTTTGTTTGATGAAACAATTTCATTTATGTAATTAATTTTGATGAACAAACTCCTACATGAGTGTTTCTTTGTTATCCTATTTTTGTAAAGCAATCTAATTTTCTAGGATTACCCTCTATATTGCATGATAAGAGGTTATTGATCCAAGACAGGTTTAAATAGTGGTTGTTGTTTAGTAGTAAGGACAACTTTTGGCTGGACTACAGTATGGACATGTAATTTTGGGAATCGATATGGGAAAGCAATTCATTGTTGGCTTTAGACCTGTGTGATGTTTATTCCATTGTGTTCTCCTACTACCTCTGTATTATGAGATATTATTATGGTTGATTTACCTTTATCCTTTTCATCATAAGGTGTTTCATATTGTTAAATATTTAGATGTTGTCCATAATTTGTCGTTCCATTTTGTATGCGTGATCAATTGATTAATTAATTATTATTGATTTTATTTCAGATGTTAAATGATTGACAATATCGATACTCAGAATTGAGTTTTCCTTTGTTCTCAGATATTGATTATCTTAAGATCATGGGATTCTTTTTTTTTATTAGTTATCTTTCTACTGTTATTAATTTACTCCAAATATCAAACACTTCTTTGAATTTATTCTGGAAGTACTAGTATTGTTTTGTTATAGGTTTCCCTTAAAAGCAAGACAAACAAGAGTTCAAATAGCACAGAGAGATAAACTCAGTTTTTCTGATGAGAAACAAGTTAGTGTGTGTGTTATTGTATTAATTATTTATTAATGAAACAATGATTGCATTAATTAGCTTTTGATTGTTTCTGTGTCATTGTTTCAATTTTTTTTTCTTAGTATTTATTAGTTTTAAATCTTTAAACATTAAAAAAAAAAGATTTATGTTCTTTCTTTATCTTAGTTAGAAACACTATTACGAACATTAATTTCGCAAGATTTCTAGTAAACCTTGCAAACTATATATAGATTTTTTATAATCATTTGTATATTCATGTTTCTATTTGAACACTTGTAATTAGTACATAAATTGTTAGAATCGTAGCTTTAGATTAGTTTGTTTATTTTATTATTTTTAGGACCTTAGTTGGATAACGGAGCCATTAAACTCGTTCGGTTAGTTCATACCAAACGTCTTGGGTTAATTAGACAACCTCGGTCTGAATCTGACCTTCCAGTTGATGATGTATCACTTACGCCTTTCAACAGGATGGCAATTTATATTGGAAGGATGTTGGAGGAATTTTACTAAATTGTTTACTAAAAGATGAGGCAGATAAAGTTATGCAAGAATTCCATGAAGGAGATTGTGGTGGACACTTGAACTGGAAGAATATTTCCAACAAAATCCTAAGAGCTGGTTTTTATTAGACAACCTTATTTGCAGATGTTCATAAAAAAGTTACCTCATGTCATAACTATCAAATTTTTGAAGGAAAAAGGAAATGGTTTCCTTTACCCTTGAAACCGATATCAGTTGAAACTCCTTTACAAAATTGGGGTTTGGAATTCAATGGATAAATTCATCCTCCATCATCAAGCCAACACAAATGGATCCTTACAACCACTGACAATTTTACCAAGTGGATTGAAGTTGTACCTACAAGGCAAGCTATTGATGCTGTAATTATTAAATTTTTAGAAACTAACATTCTTTCAATATTTGGATGTCCCAGGAAGATCATCATTGATAATGCAGCAACATTCAAATCAAAGAAGATGGTGGAGTTTTGCAGCAATTATCAAATTACTTTAGGACACTATACTACCTATTACCCTCAAGGGAATAATTAGCAGAGTCTTCCAACAAAAGTATGCTTGATATCATCAAAAATTGTTGCAATATAACAAGAAGTCATGGCACAACAAGCTAGTCAATGCATTATGGGCGGATAGACTTACTGCTAAGAGATCAATTGGCATGTCCCCATACCAATTGGTTTATGGAATGGATGTTTTTTTTCCCACTTCTTTAGGTATCCCTGTTATGAAAATAATGCAGGAAGTACAAGCATAACCTAATGACATCCAAAGGAGAATAAATTAGACCATACAGCTGCAACAGTCTAGAGAAAAAGTTTAAAATAAAACTCAAGTGATCCGGAAGAACATTAAGAAGATATATGATAGAATAAACAAGGTTGAATCTTTTGAGATAGGAGACAAGGTGTTTAAATGGGATTCGAGGAAAGAAGAGAAAGGTAAGCAAGGAAAATTTGAGAATTTATGGAAAGCTCCTTACATAATCCATGCTTACAGAGGAAATAATGCATTCTTGATCAAGGATATGGATGGAGGATATCTTCCAGGTGGAACTAACAATGGAAGAATGCTAAAGCACTACTTTTCACTTTGTTTCAGGATAAATCCGTGAGTGCGGACACAAACCGATCTCCCTAGATCCACCTGGATCTAGAACAAAACAGGACAGAATAATAAACTTTCCCTAGATCTATCCTGTTGAATGAACTAAGAGATAAGGATTATGGGCATACCTTATTGTTATCACTGAAATTTCGTCCGCACAGGGCGACAAGAACTCAACATCATAAACACAGAAAAACAATCATCCATGGCACAAGGATTAACTCCACAACACATCAAAAGGGCCAAAACTATACAAAGTTGGCTAAAAAGATTAAAAAGCGCACCGCACCCATGGTAAACTAGCGCATGCGCGCATTATATTCGTAC
>ML879114.1:0-10724 GCA_009831015.1 Picea engelmannii
CTAGTGTTATGTTACTTGATTTTCCACTCTCTCTCTCTCTATTCCATCCATTTTCATTTTCTTCTCTTAGGTTTTTGGAGCAAGTATTTCTCCAAAATCCATTTTCTTGACGTAATAATAAAAGAAGCTTTGGAGGATTTTGGGAAGATCTACAAGAATTTTGTTTTTTACAAACACGTGAGGTAAACTTGTTTTAATTTGATATGATGGTTGCATGAATGAATCTTAGGTAAAGCATTTTATTTGAGTAGATCTTGCAAAGAGTGGTCTTGTAGATCTATATATGTGGTTAGCTAGATAAGGTGCAAGTATTTCGTCTTGTTAGCTTAACCATCCATATTATCTATTGTATGCATGCCATTGTGTTAGATCTTGAAGGTTGACTTCAAGGGTTTCATTTGGGATGCCTTAAGGAAAATTCTTTCATTGAGACTCTCATAAACTCCCTGCTTTATCTATCTATTGTTCATTCTTCTATATTGTTGTTCATTTCCATACATATTTCAGCTTGTTCTCTTCATCCTTGAATTTGAAAAGATTTTTGGATGAGGTTAGCATGTTTCCCTTCTTGTCGGATCCTTAGTAATTTTGGGTCCCAGTCATTTTCTTTAGACCTTTGTTTAAATGATCTAGTTAAAAATGGATGATTTTTATAATCCTATTGATTTTTCAGGAATTGTTGGTTACCCTCATGATATACCTGAAGATGTTATTGATAACATCCCTGACTATCACGATTATGGTGATGGTTGCGCTCACGTCAGGGCCTTCACGCAATGTATTGAGAAATGGTGTGACCCGCCTATTTATGAGGATGTCTTAATGACGTTGTTTTCCTAGACTTTCTGTGGGGAGTTGGTTTCTAATTGGTTTCGTAATTCGAGTGTTAAAAAATTCAAGACCATGCGGCACTTCTTGTTTGCATTTCTGTACGGATTTGGGAGAAATCGGGTTAGCATTTTAAATGAATTGATTGATGATTTTATGGAAACGTGGGAGAGGAAAAATCTTCTATCTACTAAAACGACTAATTCAGACACAGAGGTTGATTCTCCACCAGATCTCATTGAAGAACTTAATGAAGTAGTTTAGAACATACAATTTCCCCAAGAAGAACGATGTGAAGCCATGAATGAAGAATCTGTGGCCATGGAAGATCAATTGGAGATAATGGAAGTTGACTCTACACAAACCTATATTGAATATCCGGACCCCCATGAACTTGAGCTTGACAATGAAAACGATAGGGGAGTTCATGGGGAAATTATGGATGGATCCATGGTTGAGCCGATCATTCATTTTGAGGAGATAAAGGAATTTGAGTTTGAAAATGTTGAATATCTAGATGATTTAAGTCCCCACCCTCCTTCCGATTAACCAATCTTTTTGAAGGATAACTTTGAAAATCTTGAGGAAAACAGTATGATAGTTCTTGTGGTATGTTCTTTTTCAACCTCTCAACTAGAGGATGAGTTAATGCAGAATTGTGTGGAAATGGAAGGCAACTTTAATTTAATGATGTCATATCATTATGAGTATTAGTTGGCCTTCCACCTTGGCAATCATGAGCAGCAAAGTATTCAGATTTTACACGGCTTGTCATATTCCAGTGTTTGGTTGAAGAAAGGAAAGAGCATGAAATTTGGTTGGTTCTTCCGCACAAAAAGTTCCAAGTTGATAAAACTTGGGAAGGGATCTTTTGTGAGTCATCCTGGACAAGCATGTTTCAGACACTTGTGGCATCATTTCATCCATTGTATGGGTGGTTGTAACGTATCTCTAACCCTTCTTTGTATTTTAATTTTGTATTATTTCAATTTATTATGTCAATATGTACTTAGAAACTTTTTTTTCTGTACTATAGATTTCATTTGTTGTAAAATATGGATGTTGTAATTTAGTCATTTCATTTTGTAAATGTTGTATATAGCATTCATTTATTTCATTATGTATATATGTATTCTTATGTTGATTATTGGTGAGCACTCTGTTTTGTAGGTGTTGGATTCTCGTATGCTCTCTGTCTCAAGTGAGAAGATCGAACACATGTCCCCATGTGGAGCCAAATGTTGATCGTCTCTCCAACATAGGTGGTCAACTCCATGTGTCATGAAGAGATGCATCATCAGATGCAAATTTGTTGAACACTTTTGGTTCTACAGGGCATGTTTGGCCCCAACACTTATTTTTGTAACTGGAATTTTTGCACCCCTGCGTGGGTCAATAATGTAATAGGTATGCATGAGTCATGCCTAAGTCAGTTACTTTGGGATCGGTTCACAGGGAGAGTGCCTTTCACCAAAGGTTTTTTATTCTCAGGTTATCAATTGGGTTTTTCAGTCTTATTGATTTCCCTTGAGTTTTTCCCTCACACTTGCAATAATTCCTCCAAAGTGGTGAACAGCGTTCAAGTGGACTTATCTTTTGATAACTATTATAGGGAATCATTATAAATGACCATGCAAGACATCTTAGAAAGTCTCACGGAATTCCATCGAGTCTAAGTCAGGTTTTTTAATTAATTAATTTTTAATTAATTAAATTTTAATTAATTAATTTTTAATTAATTAAATTTTAATTAATTAATTTTTAATTAATTAAATTTTAATTAATTTTTAATTAATTAAATTTTAATTAAATTTCCTTAATTTTGGAGGTTTAATTAGTTATTTTTGAGCAAAAATTGTGAAAACTAGGCCCTTGGATTTTTGATAGGGGTATTTGTGCTCAAAAGAAATGGAATAGAACCTCCTACACCCTTGGACCAAGTTCCATCTCAGTCGGACAACTTTTGCTATGGGTTTGTCCACCCGGAGTGTTAGTCAGTCTAAAACAACAATTTTAATTGCTAAAGTCCAAACATGGCAAAACTATAAAAATGTAATAAGGAGTAAAAGGGTGTAAAATGATGGGATAAAGGTGAGAGAGATTTTTCCTAACCTTTTCCAACCCTCACATCACCCCTTCACCTAGCCATTAAGCAAAAACGTCACTTTGCCTAGAGTGGTGTGCCTCGCTTCTCGAAAGTCTCCAAAAAGTAAAAAAAATGATAAAAAAATCAATGGGAGACGTATGTTATCCCTTGGCACGCTTTTCCTAGCCTCCCACTACCCTTTTTGTTTAATCCCAACACTCCCTCACTCATCCACATCCTTGATCCATGTGATCTCCCCCAAGTGGTGCGCCCTCCAAGGAGAGTTACCCTCCCCTCTTGTGGATCTCCAAGGAAAATTTGTTTTTATTATTTGGGACCTATTTCTCTCCCTTGGCACGCACCCCATAGCCTTCCACTACACTTTTGTTTGATCCCAACACCTCCCACACCCATCTACACTCTAGATCTATGATCTAAACCCTAGATGGTGTGCCCTAGCCTTGAGATCTACTCTTATGCTTGGTGGTGGACACTTGGCATTGATCCAAGAGAGGTAGGTTTGTCTCTCCAAGTACAAATAGATCTCTTTCCTCACTCCCAACTCACCATATCTTGAGCTAGTGTTATGTTACTTGATTTTCCACTCTCTCTCTCTCTATATTCCATCCATTTTCATTTTCTTCTCTTAGGTTTTTGGAGCAAGTATTTCTCCAAGATCCATTTTCTTGATGCAATAATAAAAGAAGCTTTGGAGGATTTTGGGAAAATCTACAAGTATTTTGGTTCTTACAAACACATGAGGTAAACTTGTTTTAATTTGATATGATGGTTGCATGAATGGATCTTAGGTAAAGTATTTTATTTGAGTAAATCTTGCAAAGAGTAGTCTTGTAGATCTATATATGTGGTTAGCTAGATAAGGTGCAAGTATTTCATTTTGTTAGCTAAACCATCCATATTATCTATTGTATGCATGCCATTGTGTTAGATCTTGCAGGTTGACTTCAAGGGTTGATGATGCCTTAAGGAAAATTCTTTCATTGAGACTCTCATAAACTCCCCTATTTTTCTATCTATTGTTCATTCTTCTATATTGTTGTTCATTTCCATACATATTTCAGCTAGTTTAACTTAGCAAGATAGGTCATTTTTATCAAATATTATAAAAAAAAATTAAGAAAAATTTTTGCCCTAAAAAGACAAAAGTTTTTCTTCACTCTTTTCGCTGTGTGTAGCATTTCCAGCAAGGATACCTTGTTGGTTTTTGCAGGCTCAGATCTGGTTGAGAGGGGTTTTGGCTACCTAAAGGCATCCACACAACACTCAAAGACCCCACAAAGGGATTGGTAGCTATTTATCAACCTCCTTCTTCAATTTTTAAGCATTTTTGTTCATTTCTTCTCCTTCTTTCTTGTTTTTAGTTGTTCATAGTTGTGGGAGAATGAGTGGTATGGCCTCCTTCCACGTGTGAGCCTTGGGGTAGCTAGGGCTTAGCATAGATCTTTCCTTTTTTGCATTTTTATTGCCCTTTTTAGCCTAAGACATGGGGTTTGGGGTTTGTTTGGTTTGCTTTTTCCATTCTCTTGCTTGCTTGTCTCTCTCTTCTTCTCAATATTTTCTAAAGATTAAGCAAGCTAATTAATTGTCTACCTATTGGGAGAGGAATTCCCCAAAGGTAAGGTTAGGGCTTTAATATGTGATTGTGATCTAAGTGTTTAATGTTCTAAAATATTCTAGATCTGGATCTCATACATGGTTAATCCTTAGCTTAAACCTATTGGGCATCATAACTCAACTAGATCTATTTGCATGCTTCAAGCTTTCCAAAGTTAAATATTTTTCTTAGATGCTTAGATCTAAAATCTTAAAGGTTTAAATGCTTCAATAAGTGAATGGTGTTTTTCTTTCATGCTATAATCTTTTAAGGCCATTTGCCACATATTGGAAGTCACTTCATTGATGAGTTGATAGTGTAGGTAAACACTTAAATCTTTTTCTTTCTCACACTTAATGCTCATATCTAAATGCACTTAATCATAAGATAAGTGTGATTGTCCTTCATCTCTTGGTTGGCAAGTTGTTCTTGCCCTTGTAATTTCATTCTTTTTGCAAGTTATCTATTTGTGAAACTAAGTGATTTTCTCTCACATAGCATATATGTGTTAATGCCCTTTCATTGATAATCTTAAGCAACACATTTTAGGCTGAAGTGAGTTTCGGCCAAGTCACTAAATTACACTTTAAAAGTGTCATAAAATCTTTAAAACACTCTAAAACACTCCTAAAAGTCTACATAATCCAGATATTAACTTAATAGACTATTTAGGGTACCTTAGACCACCATCTTCACCATCTAAAACGGGTATTGAGGGGCAACGGAAGGTGATTAGGTCGGAGACGGTCTCGTGGCGTGGAGCGTCATTTCTGTAAGAACTCAATATTTCAGGTTGACGTGCGAAGCTAGGGTAGGCCTTGTTGCCATACTTCTTGAGCATCCAACAGTCATTTGGCAATAGGAGGAGGCGGCTTTGGTGAAAGCCAAATAAAAGTAACTAAAACTTAATAATCTTAAGGAAACTTAATAATTCAACCTTGGACTCAATCTAATAAATACTTTGAAGATTTAATAACTAAGAGTGGGTATCATTCATCTTCATAGTACTTGTGCCTAAAAATCATAACTCTTATTTGTTGATGTATTGATGATGTATTGATGATGATCTCATAAATGTAATATGATGCTTTGATATTCTTGTAACCTACACACAAATCATTAAAGTGGTTAGCTTGTTTGATGTATTTTAGCATTCTTTACTTGTAAATCTTGTACTTAATTTTTTATTCAACTATTCTTTTGTATAACTTGTAATCATACTTGTAACGAATCACCCTAACATCTAGTTGACCCCTTGCCCAATCTTAGGCACTAGTCTTAGTTTCCCTAGGAAAACGTCTTGCTTAACATACTAACCCTTGCATCTTGCATTGTTGCTTGTGCATCTTAGGATTAGAATCCCCCCAAACATTAACAAATTAAAACTAACTCCTAGAACTTAACTCTAAAACTAATCTAAAAACTAGGGACTACTCCCCTTGGCTTCCCTAGGAGTGAGCCTAGACGGAAGAGGTTCCGGTCAAAGTGACAGTGTGGGCTGTGAACCTAGGCATTGTGCCTCCAAGGACACACTAAGTGAGTCGGACTTAGCTCACGTTTGCAAGTGTGTATAAGGACAACAACAATACCCATCATCTAGTCTTTCAGCCTGGCAGAGGCTAGAAATGATTTCACCAAAGGGAAAGTAATCAAGGACACACTATTATCCATTTCCTGGATTAAAAACAACCAAACCGTATCAAATGTTGCAGCCCTGCTCAAAGCATTGACAAGAATCTAGAGCATATGTTTCCCTTGGAAGAAGCCTACTGCCATCCCATCCTTCATAACTTTATAGGCCTCATCCATTTTCTATCCTACAAAGCTCGTATATAAGTTTATTGTATCTAAAATTATCCAGAGAATTTCAATTTTTCATTGAAGGGATTCATTGCAATATCTATTACGAGAACCAAAGAAACCCTAAGTAGGCCTTCATCCATTTTCTATCCTACAAAGCTCATAAATAAGTTTATTGTATCTAAAATTATCCAGAGAAAGTCCTATTTTCAATTTTTCCTTGAAGGGATTCATTGCAATATCTATTACGAGAACCAAAGAAACCCTAGGTAGGGTTACAATACCAAAAACATGATCTCCTTAAACACTGAACAATATCATTATTAAACGGTACACAATTACAATGAGGGTCGTCACTCTCATAAATAGCTTGAGAGACCAAAACCCTAAAAGACAAAAACCCTAATATTTTAACCTAAAGTCACTAAGGTGACTTTATTACGTGGGTAAGCTTTATATCTCTAATACCCACTCCTCCCCCCCCCATAAGGTGTACAATGCTAAAAAATAACAAACTAAAATCAAATATATATATTGAATGTAAAACACATAAACTGATCACTAAACATCAGTAACATCTTTTAGAAGCTTCTTCTTTGAACACAGTTCCCGAACCAGTTTGAGCTCCATCAAGCTGCCTCATAACCCTCATAACGGTGTAGCTACTAAGTTGAATTCCCAAGTTCTCGTATTCCACCTCCCCGAACCCCTAAATCACGAATCTCCTGAAATCACTGGATAGCAATCCAAGCGCATGTCGTGTAACCTCACTAGAAGAATGCAATCCACATGCATGTCTCTCCAACTAATGAGGGATCTTTCCCTAGATCCACAACTTCTAAACTAACTAGGCAACAATCCATTTTGAGTTGTTAATTGATCCCTTCCTGTCTTCAAAGCACACACTTCCTAAAATGCATAAAATCTCTTTTCTTCAGTAGATTCTTCAACACTATTAGCATCCAATGGATCTCCAATCATGGCTACACTCACTATGTGTTGTCTATCTTTGACCTTTCCCTTAAGAACGTTATTGGCTCCCTGTCTACAATTCTAAGTTGTATGAGCCAGATTCTTGCAATAATGGCATTGTATTTCCTCTTTGTCTTTTGCTAATCTATTTCTATTGTTTCTTGCATAGAATGCAAGTTCCAGTTGGCTATCACCTTCAGTGGTTCTCTTTTCTTCTGCTAGCAATGTTGCAATCATTTCGTCTAGACTTTGTGAAGGTAGTTGACTTAGGGTAAAGATAGCACTATTGTATTTAGGAGACAAACTATTTGTTAATGTTTAAGCCATTATTATAGTTCTTTGCATTTCAATAGATAACAATAGCATAATACAAGATCACTGAGAAATACACAATCACAAGAGACACAGCGTTTATCTTGGGAAACCCTCTAGGGGAAGAAAACCCAGCAAAACTTCCTTATTATAGATAGTCAATACAATGCCAAGAGATAATTCAAGCTAATACAGAAGATCCTCTCCCAAAGATGTGCCACTCTCTCTCTTTCTTCTCCAACTGCAATTCCGAGACTTGTCTCTCAATGAGCAAGTGAGGTGTGTCTCTAAGTGAGGCGCTAGCCTCCTTATTTATACAAATTTGGTACATGTGAAGTGTCTCTTCACTGGCAGGGCCGACTTCTCAAACTGGGTGGTTATAACCACCTTTATTATATTTCGGGGCCTCTTTAATATATTTTGGGGCCGACTTTTCTTTCTGCCTATTACAATTACATTATGACCAATCTACAAAAGGGGATTTGGTCCTTTTACAATAGCCGACATGATCAATCCACAATGGGGATTGATCCAATGAATAATATATCAAATAATAATGAGAATACACTTTGTAGTTACATTATTTTAACACTCCCCCTTAACAAGAAGGGTATTCTTCAACAGCATCATGCGAGAGAGAGAGAGAGAGGACAACATCATCAATAGCATCAAGTGGGTGAGAGGACAGCATCATCAATATCATCTTGGAACACTGACTGGCGGATCTATAAATCATCGGAAGTTTTCTTCATCGACAGCATCGTCATTCTTAAAGGAATGCAATCATCATCTGCATCAATATGTATTATTATAAAACTAATACATCATCATCACATCACGAGGTTGGCTCATCATCATAATATTGGACTGGCTTTACGTCACAGCTGTAAGGTTGGAAGCACATTGCTCGTCTTCCTTTACGTCACAGCAGTCAAGATGGAAGCAAGAAACTCGTCATGCTTTACGTCATAGCAATTAAGTTGGAAGCAAGATACTAGACTAGATTTACATCACAGTTGTCAAACCGGAAGCTCAGTGCTAGTCTCATCTCAACGTCTTGTTTTACATCACGGCACTCAAGCTGGAAGCAAGATACTAGACTGGTTTTATGTCACAGTTCCTCAAGCTAGAAGAACAGTACTAGTCTCATCTCAACGTCTTGCTTTACGTCATAGCACTCAAGCTAGAAGCAACATACTAGATTGGTTTTACATCACAACTTCTCAAGCGGGAAGCACAGTACTAGTCTCGTCTCATTGTCTTACTTTACGTCACAACCATCAGGTTGGAAGAAAAATACTAGATTGGCTTTATGTCACAGCTATCAAGTTGGAAGCTCAATACTAGTCACGTCACATCTTCTTGCTTTACGTCACATCAATAAAGCTAGAAGCAAGATACTCGTCCTGCTTTACGTCACAGCAATCAAGCTGGAAGCAGAATACTAGACTGGCTTTATGTCACAGCTGTCAAGCCGAAAGCACAGTTCTAGTCTCAACACATCATCTTGTTTTACGTCACAACAATAAGGTTGGAAGCAAGAGATGTCTCATCACAACAACTACCACCCCTTTCGAGGAAGGTCCTTTCGGACTATACCAAGCATATCTCAAAAGTGCTCAAACTTTAAACGAGATAGAGGCTTGGTCAACACATCAGCAACCTGTTCATCTGTGCTAACGTACTGGAGCTTTAAGGCTCCTCTCTGCACCATGTCATGGATGTAATGATATCAGATCTCTATGTTCTTCAACCTGTCATGGAATACAAGATTCTCTGTCATCTGTATGCAACTTTGGTTGTCACATAGGATCATGGTTGCTTCCATCTCTAGGTCAAATAGGTCGGTCAGTAACTTTCGAAGCCATATAGCTTCGCAGCTGGCAGAACATGCAGCAATGTATTATGCTTCCACTGTGTTGAGAGCAATGTTGGATTGCTTCCTACTCTGCCACGAGATCATGGCTAATCCTAAACTGAAACAACATCCTGAAGTGTTTTTCCTGTCAGAAACACTTCCTTCATAATCTGCATCAGTATATCCACTCAATGTGAAATCATGATCTCCATCATAGCTGAGACCACAATCTATTGTACCCTTAAGGTACATCATCACATGTTTTGCAGCCACTAGGTGAACATGTCTAGGTTCTACCAGAAACTGACTCAAGGTGTTCACGGCAAAACAAATGTCTAGCCTGGTGTTCGTCAGGTACATTAGCCATCCAATAATCTACCTGTTCAGCGTGGCATCAATCAATTATGACGGAGTGTCGACCAATAGCTTCAGCTTCGTTTCCATGGGTGTATTCATGGACTTGTACTCTAACATGTCGAATCTCATCAGGATTTTGACTGCATACTTCCCTTGGTTAAGGAAGATCCTCTTTGCACTCTGCCATACCTCAAGACCTAAGAAATAGTGCATTAGGCCAAGGTCTTTCTTCTCAAATTCTGAAGCGAGTCTCTTCTTACATTCAGTGATGAGCTTTTCTTCTCCAGTTAAAAATAAGTCATCCACATATAGCAATAATATCACTGGCTCATCGTTCATAACCTTGAAGTAGAGGTTAGAGTCTGCTTTACTCTTGGTAAAGCCTAAACTCGTCAAGAAACTGTATGTATGGCCATACCAAGCTCTAAGAGCTTGCTTCAATCCGTACAAGGCTTTCTTCAACTTGCAGACATGAGACTTCCTGTCTTCAACTTCAAATCCTTGAGGTTGCTCTATATACACTTCCTCTTCGATGACACCGTTTAGGAAAGTTGTTTTCACGTCCATCGGGTGTAACTTCCACTTCATCTTAGTTGCAAGAGCTATAATGGTTCTGATCGAAGTGTATCTGGCTACAGAAGCAAATGTCTCTTCATAGTCAATGCCTTCCTTTTGAGAAAACCCACGAGCGACAAATCTTGCTTTGTACTTCTCAATACTTCCATGAACAACATGTTTTATTTTGAAGAGCCATCTGGAGGATACCACATCTTTACTCTTCGGTCTGGGAACTATTTCTCATGCATCGTTCTTTATTATGGTATGGTATTCCTCTATCATGGCATCTGCCCATTCTTTCCTCTGAATGGGTTCTTCAAAGTAGGTAGGCTCCTCCT
>WSFP011475763.1:0-17006 GCA_009831015.1 Picea engelmannii
TGTTTGTGCAACGAATTTCACTGCATAAGTGTTGCGTCTACCTTCTTGTTAACGTAAGAACACATGGTATGTATGGATAAATATTCCATGCCATGACCCAAAAAGACAAAAATGGAGCTCCCTTACTCATGCTTCTGCAACTCCAATTAGGGGATTTAACTTGTCCTTATCTTATTCCCCCAACTTCGCCTGTAACCTTAAATGTCTGACTATTTTTTCTTAAAGACAAGTTTTTTTTGTTCAAAATCTTCATCTGTCTCAACAAAGCCACATTTATTTTTAGTTTTGATGAGCACCGGAGATAAATGCACATGCATTATCTTCGTCGCAACTGACAAAGTTTCCTCCGTCACTTGGAAAGTGATTCCCACAATTTTCATGCTAACCCCAATAAAATTGAGGGCGAACTGTTGTTATAGTGGGAAAACCCCTCTACAGACTACACCAGGGTTCTAAAGTGTAGGCAGAGATAACTGTCTAAAGTCTCCTACTTTTTGTCAACTATCCCTTCATTACCCCACAATCATACATAATAGACAAAGTATAGGAATCTGGTAGGCATACCTTAAACTCCGCGTCCGGTGTCGATCCCTTTGCACTTGGTTGTTTCCCGACTGCAAGTCTCCTCCCAAGGATGACCTGCATTCAAAAAAAGACAAACAAGAAACTACAAGCATGCATTCTACATATGGATTAGTGGGTTAGACATCATAATCAAGAAATGTAAACAAATCATAAAGATTTAAGATGTCATTTGGCGGGACAAAAAAGTACTTCTTTATATTAATATCACGAAAGTCATTTACAACATGAGACTGACACTGCTCCTCGAACTCGGTCTTGGGCTCCTCTTCACCATGCACCAAATGATTCCACGTATTATTCTCCTCTTCAATTCTCTCTAGGGAAATGGCAAGGATTTGCAAAGGAGGAAGAAGGAATTCTGGCTCAAACTCAAAATGTGGTTGCGAAATATTGGGGCAAAGGGGGGATATTGAAATGGGCAGAGTTTTTATGCTCTTATGTTTCTCTTTGGAATGGGGCCCCAACACCTTCTTTTATAGGCCAAAATAGATAGTAATGGTTGGGGTGACTGTCTATGGGTGGTCAACTAATTAAGTAACGGCTTGGAAACCCATATCCCTTTTCAATTTTCATTTTTCATGATTTTTTGTGAGTGTACGCGGGCTGTAGTGGTGCAAAAAGTGTGTGTACATGGGCAATAGTGGTGTAGGGCACGTACACCTTATAAACAATGGTTTTTAGAAGAGTTGTTCAGTGATGGATTGGAAAAGATATCAACTAAGATGGCCTGATTCCAGGTATGCATGTCTGGTGCAATTTAGGGTTATAACATATTCCCCCTGATGTGTGAGGTTAGAAGAGCATCTGATGGATGAAAAAAATTACAAATCTTCACCAATGTACGAAGCGAGTGAGCCCATGGACCAGAGTTCAGGAGGTGCCATCTGCAAAATAACAATTTGTTGTACCGAGGCAGGCATACCCATGCTTGGCATGAAATAAAATCATGGTTGCCAATCAAATACACTGCATATCCATGTCATATAACTATATAAAGTGTAGTCGTAGGCAGTACACAATGGATCTACATCTCAAAATCAAAAGATATACATTCATAGTATCCATCTTCAAGAAGCCAATGATGCTTGATGGCTGGAGATGAGGTCTTCAAAGCTCGAGCAACAACTTCAAAATCTTCAAAACTCGGGTAGGAGTGTAATGTCAGTGCACAACTTCACTACCCAGAGGTATTCAACGACTCATCGAGAACATACAAGAGGATATTGGTGATCAGGTGGAGAACTTCATTGATTTTGACCAAGGACTTTATTGGACTTTCGGGGTGGCTGGGCATGAGGACAAGAGACAAACTACAGAAGGGCTGACTCAAGTTTAGTAAAAATTCCCTTGGACAAAAGAACAACAAGAGATGAGACTCAGGCAACATGGTATTGACATAAGTTCACGATGCAAGAGGCAATGTGAACTCTCCATATGTTTGGAAGGGTAACCAAATGGAGGAGGACACAACTCTATGTAGCGAGAACAACTTTCTAAGGTCATATTGAATCTTAGATCTTGACAAACAAACATAAGGATGTGCTTTGTCCAAGGGTGACTCATTGTGTTGTCAACAAAAATAAAATACTTTTCCCTTCCTCTTTTTGGGGTATATTTGTTTTTTTTTGTCTTTTTCAATAATTTTGGAAAGCTTGAAAGAGAATAAAAGAACGCTACGTTACAAAGGAGGAATGAGTGTTGCAGACATACTAGTTCCAAGCGCAAGGAACATATTGATGCTAAGAGCAAGGGGACATATGTAGGAAAAGGACACTCAGGAAAAATACTCCATGGGTTAAGGTGTCAAGACACAGAGGAAAAGTGCTACAAGGCTTGCGTACAAGGCACACTTCAAATGGTTCAGTTGAGAGAAACATGGAGCCAGCATTAGGCCAGAACGTAAGGATGCGAATGCGATTAATAAGACATAATGATAACGTCCTTCGATGTAATTTTAACGAGCCTAGAGAAGGTAAACTCGATTGTTTTTCATTTTTAGAGAGTCTGAAAAAGCATAAAAGGAGACTCCACTGGGGTACCTTTTTCGACGGTAGTCTAGTTGGCTCGAAAAAAGGGTAAACTAGCACCGAACAAACGTCTATTCAAAATCATTTTAATGAGTGTGACAAAGAAAATATCACTCGACCATCTTTTCATATTTAAGGAGTCTGAAAAGAGCTTAACTATGGACTCTGTAAGGGATGTTTTTCTGGACCAATTTAACAAGTGTGAAAAAACAAGGTCACTCGACCATGTTTTCAATTTTAGGGAGTTTGAAAAGAGATTAACTATGGACTCCATGGGGGTTCCTTTTTCATAAATTTAGTCCCTCAGGCCTGAAAAAGGGTTAAATTTATACCTGAGAATACTCTTCTAGAGAACCGAGGCTCCTAGAGTATACCTTTGTTCGTACAGTTGACCATCCATACCAAAAAATGGGTAAACTACCATCAGACAGATGTTCCTTCAAATTTTAGTTTGGCGAGCGTGAAGGGCAACAAGATCGCTCGACAATATTTTCATGTTTAGAGGGTCTGAAAAGGGCTTAAAATAAGACCCATTGTTTTTGGGAGTCCCGAGGGTGAGGTCAAAAGAGATAATGAATCATGCAAGTGAGGCTCAAACTCATAATCAGGAAAAACTAAAAAGGACTCCCAAGCCTATAATCATTAACGATGACATGGACACGAAAATGAAACCAACATCTACCTAGGGCATCCATGTGAAGGTAGGCTCTACCACTAAATTACGACCCTTATAGAGAAGGAGTGAGGGTTCCGTGTCACAATTCGGTGGGATCGATCCCATGGCAAAGCGAAAAAGACAACAAGGTGCAACAAGTGGAGGTGGAATCCTATCTTACATGCACAAAGTTGAAAAAATGACTTTTTACCAAAAGACCCTTAAAAATGACCCAACTCTCAAAAAGTTTCCCAATACCCAAAGTAAAACGTATTGTAACATCCCCCAAGAAAATCAAGAACCATACTAAACAATTTTCAAACTAGAAAAAAAGACAAAAAAGGTCCAAAGAATGAAAAAAAGGGCACAAAAAGTCTATAAATATAAGTTGGCAGCTTATTATCACCATTGTAAATTGAGAATTAACCAAAAGTCAAAAACACCCCTTTTCTGAAAGAGTTGATTGTGGGAGCTTCAGTGGACGAAACGAACTTCCACTTGGACCAAGTAAGTACAAACTAGCCCCTCTTGCATTTCCATTCTTCGTTTTTGCATTTATTTTTGTGTTTTGGGGGGGCACTAACCTTTAAAGCGGTTGTCCCTGCATGTACGCGGGTTGTCCAAGCACAACCCACATGTGCATGCGGGAAAAAGATAATTTTCCCGCGTACACATGCGACTGTCACCAAGACAGCCCGCATACACCCTTAAATAAGTGGAAAAATAAAAAATGCAAGAGTTAACTCCCCGTGACTTTGTCATTTTGCAAGATGTATGTTCATTGGAGAGAGAAGGAGCATGAGGACATTGATTTGTTGGTCTCAAAATACCCTGTTGCTATCATTGTTTTATCACAATGTGGGTTGTTAAAATTCTTCCAGTGTCCGTTTATGAGAACACAACCCGGGTTGTTGAATGCTTTGATAGATTACTGGCATCCTGACGCAGAGGAATTTATGCTCGAGGGGCAATCGTTGACTCCAACGACTGAAGACAAATACTTCCCGACTAGTCTTTCAAGGAGAGGGGATCCAATCAACTTGAGTACTTTCCCCCCTGGGAATCACAACATTGAGGAGTTGATTGGACTCCATTGCGAGTCTAGTGCTGAGAAAGTAGGTTATCAGGTGCCTATACACAAGATCAACAACCTATCACTGAAAGTGATAGTTCTTCTCATTGGGAAGATCACTGGATCCACGACTTTACATCAGGTTCCCCGGGTGCACATGCATTATGCAGTACAATGCTTGAATGCACGAATTTTTGACTGGAGCACAACCATGCTAGATTGCATGAAGAGACAACTAACAGAGTGTTGGATATGAGAACACCGAAACTTTAGTTTTGGGACTGTTTTATGTTCCTTTTTCTTCGAGAGGGTACCCAATCTTAGTCCTTGAGAGACGATACAAGGGCACGAGGCCTCTCTCCCACCTCTATGCATATGGGCAATGTTGTTACCGCGACAGGGGCGAGGGAGGACCATCGAGGCCTTCGATGATAAATGTTTTGACTAGTGGTCTTGGAAGATTCTGGCTATAGAGGACTACCCCTATGCCATGATCAACTTTTCTAGAGATCCTGACATGCCTGTACCTCCCAGAGCGGAGCAAGGAGAGATAGGTATGTTTGTTTTTCAAAGTTATTTAATTTTTATTTCTTTTTATATATATCATTTTTATGTGCACCAGAGTATCTGACAACTATGTATCTATTATGTACATATGTGGGACCAGTGAATCCAGTAGACTTCTCGAGGACTAGGCGACATTCTCGACCATAGGCAAGACCAGCCGTAGCCGCTGGACCAAAAAAAATAACAGGAGGGTCTCCAGCCGAAGAGGTTGAGAGAGTATTGAGACAGGTGAAGAGGAACCTCACCGCGCTCACTCGTACAATATTTATGGTGGAGAATGAGGATCTCCCACTATCGATGCAACCTCATGTAGTTGGGGTGCCACAGACCTGGGTCCAACTCTTCCATCATTTGGTGAACGTCGTTGTTCACTATCATCGGGCCAACATGCCCCTCCCTTAGCTAGGTTGGACTACTTACGTGCTAAGAGCACGTTTTGTATATTTTTGAGGGCATAAGCCCCGTAGCTCTTACTGGACATATTTTTGAGGCACTTGCGCCCACCCATGTACTCTGATATTTTTGATATATATATGCATATTTACATCTTTTTACGTCTTTTGGATTACATATATTTTAAAAATGTATTTACATGTGCGTGTGTGTGCTTTTCCTTACATCTGTGCAATATGCCAATCTAATACATGATTAGCTAGAGTATTTGTGATTTGATTCAATCTCCTAGGAACATGGATATACGCAATGTAATCAAAGCTCCGTTCTAATAGACGTACCCTAAGGAATCGTCGGTGTAGAGTAGGATCATAAACGCGGTAAACCCCATTTAACTGGGACACAACCAGCTGAGCGTCTAAGTAGACCCAGAGGTGAGAGATACCATGCGACAAAGTGTCACGAAGCAACTCTAACACTGCGTTGTATTCGACAACATTGTTTGTGGCGTCACCTAAATAGATACCTCCTGAAGATAGAAACTAGACCTGACGCATGGAAATCACCCAAGCTACAGAAGAAAACCTTTGAGTTTGCTGGCTAGCGCCGTCTGCGAACCTAATGAACACCTCTGATTCACTTGACATCTGCCACAATGAAAAATATGACATCAAAAATGACACGTCCATAAATCCAAAAAGACAAAAACTAAAAATAAAATGTATAAGAACTATACATATGTACAAGAAGTCACCCAAGGCGACCACCTACGAGTAATACTTCTTGAGTTAGAGCCCATTTCTAGGCTTCGTCAATGCATTTCCCTCAAATTCCACCAAACGATAAGCACCCTTATTTAGAACCTCCTTCACGATGAAAGGTATGAACCACATGGATTTGAACTTTCCTACCCCCAGGGGATCCTTATCTTGGTCATAGACTAGGACAAGGTCGCCTTCAGAGAAAATCCTAGGATGAATAGACCGATCATACTGACACTTGACTTTTTGTTTGTGAGTGTCATTAGCCAAGGCTGCATCACGATGTTGCTCGAGATATAATAAATGCTCTTCAAGCGGTGAAGTGTCTGGAAATAACTATACTACCAACTTTAGAGATGGGATTTGGAACTCTATAGGCAAGAATGCTTCCAACCCATAAATGAGTTGAAAAGGTGAGAAACCGACTGTAGTCTTAACAGATGTTTGGTAGGCCCATAATGCGGATTACAACATCAAATGCCAGTTTGACTTGGCCAAATTGATTGTTCTCTATAAAATAGTCTTAAGGGACTTATTCACAGCTTCCACCCGACCATTCACTTGTGGGTAGTAGGGTGACAAGTGTTCTTGCCTCAACCCAAGCTTTTACATTAACTCGGACATCATTTTATTTTGAAAGTGACTGCCATGGTTAGTGACAATCTCTCTAAGGACGTCAAACCTTGATATTATCTGGTTCAACAAAAAGAGAGATGTTGTCTCGCCATCATCTTTAAACGTTGGCAAAGCCTCAACCCACTTCGTAAAGTAGTCTACTACTACGATGATATAACTGTGCCCCCTTGATGAAGGGGGGTTTCATGTAGTGTAATCAATCCCCCACTTGGTGAAGGGACCAACTGTGATGACGAGAAACATAGGAGCGGGGTGTGCCCGCATCTTCCGAGAGAATATATGACACGGGTGGCACTTCTTGACTGATTCAACACAATCTTTGATTAATGTTGGCCAAAAGTAACTGGCTCATAGAATCTTTTGGGTTGTTTCCAACCCAGACAAATGACCGCCACATGCTCCGGTGTGGCAATCGTTAAGCATGATTTCCTCTTCTTCATGAGTGAGACACTGATGAAGGATGCAATCTACACCTTGACGATACAAAGTGTCCTTGAGTATGAGATAGTTCTTGGCCTGATGGCGTATATGGTGACGCACATCACGAGAAGCAGAGGTGGGGCACTTCAAAGTCTGGAGATAGACTAGTATATCTCCGTACCAAGGGTCCAAAGACACGGTAAAAAACATGTCTCCTTTGATAAGCGACTCCTCGGGTATAATATCACCTGATTCGACCAGAAGTTCCGAGATGAGTTTCACAAAGACCAATGAATTTTTAGATTTCGTCGAAAAAAAATCCAAGTCGAATTCCTGGAGAATAAATCTCCATCTACTGATATTTCCACTGATTACACGTCATGTCAACACATATTGAAATGGATTCACAACGAAAATGATGGTGGTCTTGCAAAACAAGATGTAATGACGAAACCATTGGATGACATCAATTGCTGCCAACGCAAGTTTTTCAACATGGGAATAATTGAGTTCTGGTCTAACCAAGCCTCGACTCAGGTAATAAATCATGTATTCTGAGAGAAAATCATCCTCATGAACCAAGATCACGCCGATGGTCGACTCTGCAACGACCAAGTACAATAAGAAATATTTATTATAATTGGGTGGCCGAAGTAGAGGGGAAGACGTGAGGGCGCGTTTCAACGCTCCGAAAGAGTGCTAAGCGACTTCATCCCAATGAAAAGGAATGACCTTCTTCAGTAAATGCATAAAAACCTTTGTGATCTCAACATAATTTGTGATGAAACGTCGTAAAATGTTCGCTTTTCCCTGTAAACTCTGAAGCTGATGGATTGTGCACAGGGGAGGCAACTGAACTATCACCTCAACCTTTAGAGTATCGACCATGATCCTTGTTGTTGAAACTATGAAACCTAGTAGATGACCTGATGTTATGCAAAAACTATATTTGTTTGGATTCGAGCGAATTCGATAGTAGCAACATCGCTCAAAGATAAGTCGGAGGTGTGCTGGATGATCAACTCTCTTACGAGATCGTGATGCTAAATCATCAACATAAGCCTCGACTACATGTTTGAGATCATGGAAAGCAAAAGAAATGGCTCGCTGAAAAGCAGCCCCAACATTTTTAGACCAAAAGGCATCTTCCGATAAGCGAATGTACCCCACAGACAAATGAAAGCGGTTTTGTGTTGGTCTTCGGGTTTGATATGTATCTGATTGTATCCCGAAAAACCATCCATGAAAGAAAAGGCCTCGCAACCTATGCATTCATCGACTATCTGGTCAATAATTGACGTGGGGAAATTGTCCTTTCGACAAGCCTTGTTCAAATCATGAAAGTCCATACATACACAAATCGTACCCTACTTTTTGTTGACTAGCATGAGATTTGACACCCATTGAGTCAATTGAACGGGGTAGATGAAACCAACTTTGAGTAGTTTATCTACTTCAAACTTAATAGTTGTTGCTTTCCTAGGATTAACTAGATGAAGCTTCTACCAGATCGGCTTGGCATCAGGATATGTTGTGATTTCATGTTCAACGATTCTTGGATCTATGCCTGGCATTTCCTCGTAAGACGAGGAAAACAGGTCGCAAAATTCTTTAAATAAATCTGTGTAGATTCAAATCTCCTCGGGGAAGCAATCCGCTCCGATGAAGATATTCTCCATGATGCCAGGGGTTCTGGAGATATCAATAGGTATTTTTTTAGCAATGGTTTTCATATTTACTTCAGCGTAAACAACGTGCGTAGCCAAAGGATTGATAGGACAAGCCCAATCTCTAGTCATAGTCAGAGTGAATTCTCCTGCTTCAATTCTTCTTAACTTTGGGAGAAAATAATATATGTGATGAAGATCATCCCAAGGTATATCTGGACTAGTCTTTGCCTCAATAATTGCGTCGTTTGAAGGCAAGACCAAGTCTAAAGAAGCACTATCGACGAGGGAACCTTGAGCTCAAATAGGCTTGAGAACTAGATCTAACTCTTGTGCGGGATTCATATCAGGGTTGATGGAATCTTGTTGGACTATAGAGTACACAACTTCTGTCATGGACAAAGGCATGGCCATGCCATGGTGCCCTGTCCCTTCCATCGTAGTTGATGGGGAAGGAAGAGTTCATGGATCGTTAAAGTAAGTCATGCAAAACAATGAGATTTGAAAGATATCAGCCCTAGGTTGGTTAGGGACCGCCGATATGTAATGGACATTGTCGGTCGGAGGTGGGTGATAGAAAGTACCCATCAAAGGTGGGGAA
This sequence comes from Picea engelmannii, assembly GCA_009831015.1. NCBI lineage: Eukaryota > Viridiplantae > Streptophyta > Pinopsida > Pinales > Pinaceae > Picea > Picea engelmannii. The sequence goes on from WSFP011475763.1 coordinate 9,385, forward strand.
AAAACAACCCCTACATTGACAATGTCGGGCTGGGGGTTATCAATCATCGGGATCGTGGATACCCCCGATGAAGGGTCAGGATGGGAGAAGGATAACTGATCAATGGACATGATCCAACCCTCGTGTGGAAACAAAAAGACCCGAAAAACTGTCGCGACCAATTCTTGCATAACATAGGTCCAACTCCTTCCTAACAAGAGATTGTAGTCGAGAGACACATCGACCACTTCAACCTCGATGCTCACGGTCTTCCCCCCTAATTGCACGGGGAAAGAGGGGATGATTCCATGTGGTCGGAAAGAATGACTGTCAAAAGTGGTAAGAAGAGTAGGTGACAAAGACAAAATGGGTTGGCCAATGGCCTTCCAACATGCCAAATACATCACGCATGTCGAGGCATCCTCATCAACCACTATGCAGAAAATGTTCCGAGTAAAATTTTTCATGGTGTAAGCCACTACTATCTGAAACGCCACGTGGTAAGGAAGACGAGGTTTTAAGTTGGTCATATCAAGCATGATCATTCCTGGATTACAAGTGTCCGCAGATCCTAAGTCAACTAATAGATCCTTTCTCTGGGAAGGGTAGCTTTGGAGGACTTCCAAAGCCAAAATTGCACAAGGGGTTTGAGACAAATCCTCCACCACAGAGTAGTTATGGGCGACCCTTGCATTTGGGTTGTGGGAAGCTTTCTTGAACGCACGTTTTGGGATGTGTGTCATTATTTTGCCCAACATCTTCTCAATATAGAGAGGAAGAGATGGGTTTTTGGCTTCTTTACTCTTCTCAGAGGTGTTTGGCATTATGTAGTCACGTGTCCTAGTTGGTATGTCAACACTACCTTTCATTATGTACACATTCACAGATGAAGGATTACTCGAAGATGGAGGGAGTCCCTGACTTCCCCCTTCCATGCTCGAAGAGGCTTGAGTTAAATTTCTCCCATGTGGAAATGGGTTGGTTAAAACGATAGGCTTCTGATGTGCCAATAACTTATGGGCCTCCGCAAGCTGAGGGCACTAGCAAGTCGGATGGTCTTTCGTGCAAAGATTACATGGATACTTCGACTTTTTATTTTCTGTGTTGCCCCCACCAGCATTATTGGTAGGTTTCTTATCCCCCTTACCCTTATTTCGTTGTTTCTTCTTTCCATCAAGTTGTTGGGTGGCCTTTAGTTTTGTCGATTGCACACTGTGTACATCTGATGTTTGAGTAAGGGGAGCTGTCGAACCAGTGTTCTAACTAGCTGTTGTCTACTGTATTAACAATTGTTGCAATTGATTCAACAACTGATCAACGTGATTTGTTTGTGCTAAACCAACAATACCATCGACATGTGGTCCAAATCTCTGTCTGGTCTTGTCAAGTATCGACTGCGGTGCATCTGGAAAAAATTCGTAAATTAAACCAGACTGAGAGTAAATCAGTTCTAGCTGTTGAGCTCTCATTATCGCTTCTTCTTCTTAAAATACCCCTGAGGTTGCGACATATTTAGATAACTTTGGTACTAAATACTTAAGTAACCACTCAAGTAGGAATGCTGGTGGGACTTGTACTTTTATCAAACTCTTCGGGCGTCTCCATTCTCAGATGTGATCTGAGATATGGTCTACTTTTGTCTGCTCAAAGTTGGCCAACAATTCAGTGTCGAAGTCGTATCTCACACGTAATTGGAAATGGTTTGAGAAATCCATTGCCAATTCGATGAAGGAAGAGTATCTTGTGCGGTTGAGCTCGATGTACCATTTCACAGCACTCCCGATGAGAGTGCATTGAAACAAATACAACTGGACGAAGTCATCTCTCAAAGAGTTGGACGAGCACCATGAATTGAAGGCAGTCACATGATTGCCTGGATCTTCATTAGGCTTAGCCTCGAACTTTGGAATGTTTGAAGGCAAATTGGTTGGCATGGGAGGCCAATGCGAACTATGACGGATGGGGTCATTTAATAACCTTGTCAATTCTAGCAAGTGCAGAGTTTCCAGAAATAGTAATTTGGGTTGTTGATTATAACCAGGGAAAAAGGAGCCCGGAGTTTGGTTGGCACCAGGTTGCCAGGAAAATTTAGGTTGTTGGCCAGGGTTCTGGTAATAACCATGGCCGTGACTAGCATATAGATTCTGCACTTGTTGAGATGTCATCGACTAACTCCCATAATAGGATGTAAAGGGTTGGGCTTGTGTCACATTCCAAGGATTTTGGGAAAGGTTGCCCCCTGCTGATCCGACAGGCATAGGTGCTGAGCCTTGCCCAGGTTTCCATTGACTATGGAAGGGGTTTCCCCCAGTTGGCATCCCTGACAAGGGAACTGATCCCTGCCATGGATTCCAAAGTCTTTGTGAGGAAGGAATTCCTAAGTTTTTTCCCCTGTGCAGGAATAATACCCTGCATAGGATTTTGTTGTCCATAACCGAGGTTGCCCCCGACTGAGATGACAGTTGACGAGAATGTGTTGTTACCAAACGCGTCAAACAAAGAGAATGGTGTCGAACCTACTGACATGCTATAAGAAGGAATTCCTTGACTACCTGCTCTAAATGAGCTATCATTTACGTTCGACCCGATGGAGTGTTGGTGAGCACCGCCGAGCGAAGGGGATGAAGGAGGTGTATGACCCCCTCCATAAGGGAAAGCATTATAGGGAGCTGAAGTCCCCCCCATGGATCCTTGCAGAGGAGCGTTAGAGCTCCCTTCCCCCAGACCTAAAGTCTGTAGAGTGGAGTAGGAAAGGACAGAGTTCGAATCCAAGCATCCCATATGAGAACGGAGGGCCTGCCGCACTCTAGGTGAAAGGAGCAGTGATCATTGACATAGACAAAATTAGACCGTTGCTCGAGGTAGAGGCGGTTGAGACCATGGTGGTCCGGACCAACGATGATTGGTTAGGAGGTAGAAAACCCCCTGTGGTGACTATCGTAGAGGGAGTATCAGAATTTCCTGAAGAAGTAGCAACATTTGTCTCCATCGTTGCTTGTGACACTACCTGACGCTCGTAAGGTTTAACCTGTACAATAATGGGCACCGATAGATCAGTGATCAAAGGGTTATACGGACCAAGAGCTTCCACTCTAAGGTTAGAAATAGTTGGTTCCTCTGGAATCAAATGTTCTCCTCTCGGATATGGGTCGACCTCAGTTTCCTATGGCTCGGTCACCTCAAAATACCCTTGCTAGTCTAGTCTTTACCTTAGCGGTGACGGGGGTGGCTCCAGATTAACCGGTGGCATGCCAAGAATCCTTCATGATTGGCAGAGCTCCTGATCCTAAAAGGTGTGAGAAGATGAATGACACACTAGGGATTTCTATTAAAATTTTAAAGACCAACACACACTAGAAAAATATCTTATGAGTTAAGACAAGCAGATCACTAGCTAGTTGGAAGAACATTTACACCAACCAACACTAGAGCAACTTATCTGTGCAAGTGCAAATCGAATATGGAAGAACCCTCCAGGTATACTCTGCAAAGTGTGGCCCGTTGTCTGCCCTAGGTACCGTGGTATACCCCCGCAGTCACCTGTGTAAGTCACTAAGATAAAGGAAACTAGGTTTCCAGTGCGTGAACAGTCACCAGGTGGGTACAATCGACAGTCGGGTGGACCGCAATGAGCAGGGTATTGTTGACAGCCAAATTTGACATGCCGTCAACTGGAAGAATAGATCCGGTCCAGGATTGTCTAAATAACCCAAGCCGTTTGGTGTAACCTATTCTGATGGGTTTAATGGCTCTGTTAGCCAACTAAAGTCCTAAAAATAATAAAAGAAATGAAACTAATCTAAAATCTATGATTCTAACAAATGATATATTACTGAATAATGTTTATTAAAAAGAAATGTGAATATAAACAATCTATATATAGGTTACAAGGTTTGCATGAAATCTTGCGAAAATATTGTTTGATAAAGTTTCTGATTCAAATATGAACAACACTTCCTTTTGTTTTTGTTTTTTAAGATATTAAACAAATAAATACTAAATGAATACGATTGAAACAGTGACACAAAAACAATCAAAGGTAATTAATGTAATCATCGTTTCATTCATAAACAACTCTAAATAAAATAAAAGAATGCATCTACTAACCTCTAATTTGATCAGACAACTGAGTTTATCTTCATGTGTTGTATGAGCTCCTGCCTATACTTTTGTTAAGGGAAACCTATAACAGAACAATACTAGCACTTCCAAAATACATTCAAAGAAGTATTTGATATTGGAGTAAATTAATAACAACAGAAAGACATTTAAAAAAAAATCATGTGATTTTAGGATGATCAATATTTGAGAATGAGAGAAAACTCAGATCTGAATATTGATATTATCCAACATTTAACATTAAGAATAAATTCAAAAATAATCAAATGATAGATCAATCACACATAAAAAATGGAATAAGAAATTATGGACAACATATAACATTTAACAGTATGAAAACACCATATGATGACAAGCTAAAGCTAAAATCAATCATAATAACATTGTCATAATACAACAATAATGAAAGAATGAAATGGAATAAGCATCACCCAGGTCTAAAGCCAAAGATGAATTGCTTTCCCATATTCTTTCTCAAAATCACATGTCCATACTGTAGTGTTGGAAGAATTTTTTGAGATAATAGATTCTTAAAGATTAAAAAAATTAATATATAAATGATAGAAATTAACCATGTATTGATAAAAAAGACTAAATCTAATTTAAATCAATGCATAATCAATTATTCAAAGAATATGAAGATATTATAATGAAAATAAAACCATTTTACTCACAGGACAAAAGCCATTAAGCACCCTGAAATTCCATATTCTTCTTTGAAAATACTCGTCCATTCTCCCAAAGATCCCAACCATATGTTACTCCATTTGAAAAGAAGAAAAGTTTACAAAAAAAATAATATACAAAAGAGAAAGGATAAAAATCCTCCTCTCCAATTCTTCGATCCTTTGGCTCTAAACTTTCTCATATATTTATACAATGAGTGAACAGTGTGGGCGTCACTAATAATTTCCGCCATCTGAAATTTGTCTCATAAAGATACACAAATATCTCTCAAATCGTGCATTTGTTTGGGAAAATCTCTACGCGAAAGGTAAACGGGTCCTTTGGGAAATGGGTTTTCAACCGTTTCTTCAAATGCCTCACGTATTGGCTGCAATGAGTCCTAAAAATTTTATTTGTTGTTGCTCATAAAATTATTTGTAGCAATCCAATATTATTTTTGGATCAATCATCTTGAACGTATTTGGATAATAAAATAAAGCCATGATCTGATCCGCACCAAATAACTGATAATAGAAACCCGTGAAACAAAAAGAAACCTAAAAATTGTGAATAAAACAAAATCTATAACAATAAAATCAAAAATAAATTTAAACTGAATATAAGTTCTAAACAAACATTGTTTATAATTTCTTTTCAAATATGATCTTAAAATTCTAGAAGCTTTAAGTTAATGAAGAAGAGAAAAATATTAATTTTGGTTTTTTACAAAATCAAACAAATGTTAGATAATTATTTTTTATTATTATTATTTTTATTTTGAAATGAGATGCAAAATGAAAAAATAATTTAATTAATTAATATCACCAAATGATTTTATGAAAATGAGAAACCAACCAAGATATTATTTGATGAAGTATTGAACTCATTATTCAAAATAGTCAAACTTTCTAATGAGCAAAAGAAAGAACACATAATCATAATTTAAACGAAAATAAACAGTTGATAAAAATTAACGTTTTTGTTTAAATTGAGATTTCTATGCTCGTTTCTAATTCTTGACATATACTTTTGTAATGAATGTCTTATACTATAGTGAATGTCTTAAGTTTGTCTCAAAGCAAGCCAAGGTATGAAACTATTTGAAAAGGTTGATTCTGTAGCTCATTATAATTATCAAGATTCTAATGGGGGCCCTTTAAATTTTGTAAAAAAATAGGGGGAGTTGTTGGGGCCCAACAAATGGAGACTTACTGAGTGAAGCAGTTATCTCTGATCTGGTAAGATTTCATCTCAGGAAGAAAAGAATAAGACTTGAAAAATGATTTAATCTCCCTGAAATAAATTCACTCTGAGACCATATAGTATTAGGATAAGCTCAATGTTATAACCAGGCAATAGAATTTTCTTTGCAGGAGATTATAACCTGAAATAATGTTTTAATCAAAGAGTCATGATGTTTATAAAAGAACTTAAATACCATTGACAGAGCCACTTTTGCCAACATGCGTCCATAGCCTTGGCAGGGATGCCATTTAATCCACTCAAGTACTTTAATCCCATCCAATAGTTGTCTCTCCACATGATGTATAATTCCATAAAAGTTAACTTAAAATCATATACCTGCTACCTCTCAACACGACATTGCTTCACTACCAGCAGGCCTGTTCAGTACCCAGCTGAAGTTGTCTTGGTATCATGTGTGCATTTACCCGTTGCCAGCGAGCCTGTTCAGTGCCCCGACGAGTTTACAAACACTTCCCACACTTAAGCGCTTCCAACCCTCTTATGCCACTTTTAAATAATAATACAATTATAGATTTCTTGATGACAAAGAGAGCAGGGTGATACTGTAGGTTAATTGCAATACAAGTGAATAGTTGATCATGTTTATTTATTTGCTTTCAAAACTAGAATTTTGATCATGGTTTAGAGATTTTAGATTTCCTTTAAGAAATCATCTAGATGATGGGGAAGCACTTAAAAGTGTTTCCTTAAGAATATGGACGGTGTAAAAAGTTTAAAGATCATTGTAATTCTCAAATATTTTAACCACATATCTAGTGTAATACTCTGGCAAAGACAATTAAAGGACAAAATGAAAGTGACAATTGACTTAAAAATCAATTGTCTGAGCTATGTCTTAATATCAGGACCTTTTTGAATTATTTCAAATTGCTTGAAAAACATAAGTCTTACAATGAATGCTTCCTTCAACAATCGCTCTTTGATAAAAAAATATATTGATTCAAAAAGACAGATAAGAAGAAAACTCATTCAAAGCAATCAAAGAAAACAAAAAAAAACACAACAAACCAAATCAAATTTTATTAATGGGATTCAAAATCGGAAGTACACAAAATCAAAACAGCAAAAGAAAACTTTTCAGGATACGATTTTGGCCAAAGATATACTTGAGCTTTTGGATTCACTAGCATCTCACTATAAAATAAATGAAGAACTAAATCATATAAAATATCATGTGCGAGCAAGTTCTTTTCTTAAGATAGTGATGCATGAGGTGTTACTTTGACCAAGATTTATTATTAAAAATAAAAGAGACTAAAAGAAAATAGAAAAATCCTTATTAAGATGAGTGTAGTCCTACTCGTGGCACCTTGGGTTAGGGTTGAATTGATAGTTCAAATTTACTTATCTCCTTACTTTCCATTTAAAAAATTTCATGATGATACTGCGTTTTTGAAAAGAAATGTTCAACGAAAAGTAGAGAGAAAAGGGTTAAAGTGGACTTCCCTCATAACAATCATATTATGGCTCCCTTGGTGTGCCCACTTGTGTTCATAACTGCATTATTACAAAAAGAAACAATGAGAAATAAAACTAAAAGAAAACCTACTCCTAAACCTACTCTAACTACTAAACAAATCAAAATACTAAGT